>PVLD010027927.1:0-20095 GCA_004027595.1 Dinomys branickii
GAGAAGGAAGCTAAAGAGCACCATGTTCCAGGATGGCAGTGGTGGCCGCACCAGGTTCCAGAATGGAGGCGACATAGAGAATTTGCTCCTCAGAATTGGATTCAGTGTGCCCAGCGATCCAGGCACTTGACCCCTATGGCCAAGAGAGAGAAAAGTTTGGCTACTGCTCCAGATGGCAGCAGACCTTGGCATCATCCACATGGCCCTGGCTTTAGGTGCAAGGAAAATGCAAGAGTTCTGAGATTAAAGAGGCTTCCACCCAGATTTCAGGTGGCCTGCGAGGCCAGGCAGTGTGCCCCTGAGAGAGGGCACCCTGTGTGTGTAAAGAGGCTTCCACTCAGATTTCAGAAGGCCTGGGAGGCCAGGCAGTGTGCCCCTGAGAGGGGCACACTGTGTGAAACTGTGAGTGTGAAGCAAAAGGTGCCCTGCAGGCCTCAGAAGTTTAGAAAAGACAGGACTGTGGATCATCTAAGGAAAGCTGCAAAGAGGGAGCAAAGTGAGCCTAAGAGAGAAGCCGTGGGAGCTGTAACCACCAGAAGTGCCATAGGGATGGACTCATGCAAGCTCTTTGGAGCTCACAATGTGCCACAAGTTGCTTCAGATGCTGGATGTGGAATTACAGGACACAATGTTAGCCCTGCTGGATTTTGGACTTGCTTTGGTCTCAATGCTCTATATTCCCCTGTTGGTGCCTTTTGGAATGGTAATGTTTATTTTGTGTCTTTAAATGTTGGAAGTGTTTAATTTTCATTTGTACAGGGGCAAAATGTTATGGTTCTAATGTAATATAATGTCTTTGTATCTGGAAACTGATTTAAAGAACTGTGTCTGGTTACCAAGTTGACAAGTGGTGGAACGTTATGGTTTATACATTGTATCAACTTGGGGAGTGTTGGGTATTTTGTCTTAGCAACTGGAGAAAAGTAACCAAGACACCCACTTTTGTTATGTTTGAGCAGTTTCACTAAGTCACTGAGTTGCCCAGGCTGGGCTTGTACTTCTGGCCCTTCTGCCTCAGTCTGCTAAAGTGCATTGTGTGACAAAATTTTGTACCATCTTTCTCTTTTTGACTGAGATAGCTGCACTGTTTGCCTGGGAGTCACTTAGTAGCCATCTGTGTTGTAAAACTGTCACCACAGTGTTGCCATGTTTTTGTTTAATCCTTGTTTCATTTTTGAGACAAAGTCTCGCTATGTAGTCCAGGCTGGCTTTGACCTCACTCTGTAGCCCTGGTTTGCCTCAAACTCACACTAATCCTCCAGCCTCTTGAGTGCTGGGATTGTGGAAGTGCACCACCACACCTAGCTAAGTAACCCTTGTTGAGACAGCAAGGATGAGAAAAAAAGACTATTTTCTATATTCACATAATCTATGGTATATTGTTATAATTGTTCTATTTTGTTATTATTGTTATTTTCTTACGGTATACCTAATTTATAAATTAAACTTTATTATAGGTATGTTTGTATGCATGTATAAGAAAAACAGTTTATATAGGGTTTGGTTTTATCCCAAGCTCCAGATATCCACAGAGGATCTTGACATGTTTCCCTTGTAAATAAGGATGAACTATTGTACCTAAAAAAACAATCTCATATTGGTTGAAAGTGCTCTTAACAGCTATAGTCCCAGGTGTGGTGGTGCATGCCTGTAATTCCAGCACTTGGGAGGCTGAGGCAGGAGGATCACCATGAGTTTGAGGCCAGCCTGGGCTACACAGTGAGTTCAGACCAGGCTGAACTACATAGGGATATCCTGTCTCAAAACACCAAACCAAACCAAACAAGAAACAAAAAAATCCCCCACTAAACCCTCCCCCAAACCTTCAGCCAACTATAGTAATTGTGGACAGGGTGTTGGTATTTGAGAGTCTTAAGGGAGAAAGTGAAATAATATTCTGTTCAGCTGTTTAAATGTGAGGAGATGATGGAAAGCATGTGGCAGGGACTCTGGAGCTAGGAGACAGTAATGGAAACTACAGTCTTGAGTGATAGGTAGAAGAACTAGACTGAGGGAAACGTATTTCTTCCAGCTTATTTCATTAAAGAAAAGGAAAGTCTACCACCTAAAATTACAGGAATAGCCTCACACTTTGAAGACTATACCTGTTCAAGTGCTTTTATTTGCAGTGACTTTTCAAATCACAGAATCAGAGAATCTAAAGCTGAAAGATCCCTGTGTAGCACTGTTGGCCATTTCATAGAAGGGAGACCTGAAATCCATACAGGTTAATTAATTCATATAAGATTCCAAACACATGAGAACTTGAACTTCAGATTCTAAGTTTTTCTTTCAGCTACTTTCACTGTGGTGTCATACTCTCTCTGACTTCAGCATCTTAATAAATTTGCTATCACAAGGCCTTTCCGTATATTTGAAGATTGCTATCATGCCTGAGATCTCTCTCATTTTTCCTCTTACAATGTTTGTTTATTCACTTTTTTTATTTGTTCATTTATTTTTCTCTGGTACTGGGAATTGAACTCACCACCTCACACTTGACAGGCAGGTGTGGTGCTGCTGAGCTGTATCCCCATATTTATTCACTTTTACTATGTTGCAGTTTTCAGATTTTTCACTATCTCCTGAGTCCTCAGCATTTAACAGATATGTTTCTTCAAATATGTAATTTATATGGTCAGCTATGTAGTCTGCATAGTATTTGTTGGATAAAACCATCAACTTTATTTTGCTGTTTTCAATAAGTATATGTGGTAGGGTAAATATTCTGAGTGACTATGTTATTTCTGCATTAATTTAAATTTTTATTTGATAGGTTTTTTCCAGCGTGGAGAGAGAAGTAAAGTATAAAATATGCCTTTATTGCGGGCGTGGGGAAGACCACAGTAGGGGAAAGAAAGAACGCGGAACTTCAAGGGCATGCCTCGGGATCCCAGGATCCTGGGTTAAGTAACCCCAGGCGGGAGGTGGGGATTAGGAGGCAGACTGCCTGACGTAGTGGACCAGGATTGGGCGGGAGCACGGGAAAGGGAAACAGGATATTACAAAAAGATGGGTAGGGGGTTGTAATTTGACTCAGGGGAAAAAGGGTGGTGCTTAGCATATGATGTTTAAAGGCCTGCACCAGATTGACTTGGCGCCATACTGGCTGAGCACAACACGTGACCACGAGCGCCATAATTGGTTGGTTGCCATAGTAACTAGGCAGGCATTACAGGGAGGTGAAAAACCAAACATTATTACCTTATTTTAAAGTTATATCAGAGCATCTTTTTTAATGTTGAAGTTTTCATTTAGGCATGTTGTAATGAAAACTTTTAAAGTCTAAAATTCAGATTACATGAGGTCCATCATCACGTTCAGTACATAATTAGGCTGTTTCAGAGGGAAGTTGGCCAATAAATGCAGCAAGAGCATTTCGTGTTCCTCAGTTCCTATTTTTTCTTTCAGTGAATTGAATCCTTTTTCAGAATATGAAACTGAATATGTAGATGAAGTTGAAAATAAGTACTTAATAACTCAGACTCCTGGATTACATTAAGTTGTCATAGAAACCAATAGTAGCATGATGACAGAATTAGGTGTTAGTTACCGGGGAAATGTTTACATGAACTTTAAGAATGGACTACAGCTCAGGATTTCTGAAACCTTAAAGATGCTTTTCCTGGGTATTCTTTGGTAAGTCTGCTTTGATTCATTTTCTTCGTTGACAGCGAAAGGTGTATCCAGGGCACCCAGGAGTCATGTGCACAGTGCCTGCTGCGCACCATCGCCTGCAGGTTACCATTCCAGGTCTGAACTTCTTTGGTCTTCTGTTCTCCTGTGGACTAAAATTCTTTCTCCTATTCCATTTTAGTTTCTCTTTGAGATAGTATGACTCTAGACTGAGGCTGTTTTTTTTAGCCCCTCTGTTACAGGCAGCTGAGTTAGATAGAAATATTATAGGCAGTCAGACAGGGCCCAGCCCTCGAAGTAGCCAACATGAAAGATATACCTGTGGGCCAGACCTGAAGACAAAAGGGGCTAAACAAATACACCCACATACCTCCCCAGGTGTAAACATCAGGAACTGATATTCTAAATAGATAACAACCACCTTCTAAAAGCCAGGAAGAGTCACTAGCCCCACCCCCACAGGAAAAGCCCCTGACCTGTATTCATGCCCATTTGCTACGTGACTTGCTTCCCCATTCGATCCCAGTTCACTCAGTCTTACCTGGACAATTATACCTGTAGTCTTAGTGGCTGACCATAGTTTTGTCCATTTCCTCTAACTTGGACCCACCTCACCTCATGGTTTTTCTCTATAATAAAGTCCCTAGAAAACACAGTCAGGGGTAACCCACTCGGGCCCCCTTCTGTTCCTCTCTTGGACAGAAGCTTTCTTTCTCTCAATAAATATATTCTGCTCTTAACCTCTGTTGTTCCTAAAATTCATTCTTCGGTTTTAGAGAACACGAACTCGTCTCAGATATCGTTCAAGTTGGGAGTTTTATTTTCCTTTATCAGCTTCTGTCTGTGCAAACTACAAGTGCTTCTAAGTTATGCTGGAGTAATTTGTATAAGTTTTGAAATGAAGGCTGATGTCCAAGCACATTTAAACAGATTCCCATTTGAAAACTGTTGTTAGTTATTAAAATATTAAATGGAAGACAAACCTTTATAACACAGCAGTCAGATGACTGACTGAAAGAAGTCTGAAGCTCCTGGGCTGCTTATCTTTCCTACTGTAGATCTTCTTCAAAACCATCTGTCCACTTTTTTTTTTTTTTTTTTTTTTGGTCTTTTTGAGACAGGGTCTCATTTTGCAGTTCAGGCTGGCCTTGAGTTCACTTTGTAGCCCAGGCTGGTCTTGAACTTGTGATCATCCTGCTGCCTCAGCCTCCTGAGTGCTGGGATTACAGGTAGGCGCAACAACACCCGGCTCTTGTCCACTTTTCTTGAAACCAGCTTGCATACAGTAGACAGGTAACACATACCCATGAGGTAGGTTGATTCCAAAGTAGCACATGTCACATATGTAAGGGGACAACTGCTACCTGCTTTCAGTCAATTGTGAGGACTCATCCAAGATTGCCAAATGTCTCTATTTTTCAAAGATTTTTGTGAAATATTATTATTGTTAAAGATTAACAACTAATGTTAATTTTTAAAAACACTTTGGGGTCTAATTAAACAAATGCTCTTGTAAACCAAACTGCTGGTTTGCCACCTCTCCTCTGAGGGTAGCAGTGTGATGTGGACACCTGGTCTCCACATTGCTCCCCTGCTACCATTGTCATGCTTTTCATACCCTGAAGCCATCTGAGGGCTTTGGGGCTGCTAAAAAGAAAAAAGAAAAGAAGGAAGGAACTTACCTGGCTCCTAAGGGAAAAGCATTTCTATATACTTAAAAACAAACAAAAGCCTGTTTTACCCAGGGAAGCACTTTTTGTGTAAAGTAATGCCAAAGTGACAACAGCTCAATTTGTTTTTAAGAACTGACCTTAACTGTCTATTAATATTGACCATAGAAAATCCTTCAGGTTTTACAATACAGCCCTTTTTGAGGTGGTAGGCATACTTTTTACTTCTGAAATTATGACAGTTTTGTGTGCAGCTTTAAGATGTAGAATTCTAGTTCATAATGTTATAGATGAATGAATTTGGAACTTTTCCCTCCAAGGTCATAGTAGTTAATTGTCTCTTTGTGTTAAACTTGATTCCCAAGCTAATAACCCCAAGTTAATTTTTATGATCATTCCTATGGTATATGTCTATCAACCAAGAGAAAATTTCCAGTCAAATGTGGCGACACATGCTTATAATCTCAGCTTCATGGGAGAGAGCCTAAGTAGGATTCCAAGTTTGAGGCCAGCCTGGCCAACGTAGTGTATCCTTGTCCGAACAAAATAGATAAATAAAAAAGGGCTTGCGACATGCTTAGTTGAATACTTGCTGGGCATGGGTTCAGTCCTCAGTACCATAAAACAAGAACAACAAAAACTACCTTGTAGGGCTAGGGACTTATTGAGATGTTTTTATGAGAAAATAAAAGGAATAAAGTGGTGGTGACTTGTAGTTGAAACCAATACTTGATATATGTTTTTTTTGAAAGATAGGACATTACCATGATTCAAGACAATTTCTGGTAACCAACATCATTCTTTTAAAACACTGCTTTTGGCCTAGCACAGTGGCACACTCCTGTAATCCCAGCACTTGGGAGGCAGGGGCAGGACGATGGCCATGAGTTTGAAGCCACATTAGACTACATAGTGAGTTCAAGGCCAGCCTGAACTACATAGTGAGACCCATCTCTAAAAAAATAAATAAATGAATGTAAAAAGTCACTTTAAATGTTTTATATAGAAAAACAGAATGGGAATAATTTAATGAACCTTCATGTACCATTCGCCATCTTCAACATTTTCCAGCCTAAGTACATGTCCCACCTCAAGCTGTCTCCTTTGGTAGATACTTTTTAAAAGTAAGTCTCAGACTTTCACCCACTTAACCTTAAGTACATTGGTTCCAATAATATCTCAGCAGGGGAAGACTGGTGAATGAGTTTGAGAAAAAGGAATGATTGAAGATTATTACAACATGGAAGCTTCCTGATAATAGGCTCTATTCTCCTTGTCTTTAAATATGGTATGTTGTATATGTGCACTCTTTTTATTTATGTGAGATTGTAGCCATAGATTACTTTTATACCTGGATACAACCCTTGGGAACAAGTGTTTAAAATGGCCAGTAGGGTTTCATTATGGGAATAGGTGAACTTGGAGTACTTATGATGGAGTACTGAGAGAATGCTCCTAATCCAAGACATTTGTTGAGAAAAGTGGTGTCAGTGCTTTTATGGTTTCACCTAGTCCTTGAAGTGTTTATTATCAACATAGTCAATTATACATATCTACTTCGAGTGTGTACTGTATATCTGAAGTTTAAATAAGTAAGGTGGTATTTTTATTCTACTTCACATTTGCCTTCTACTTTGAATTCACATGCAGTTCCCTTTGGATGTTTTTTAAAACTAGCCCGACTCTATCCCCACATTTCTAAAACTTTTAAATTTACTTTTTGTTGGACTTCTAATCTTTTCTTGATAAGAATGTTTATTGAATTCTTAATTTGCCTAGAGATCTGCTGAATGATTTATATGTTTTAAATTATTTAATCCTGCTAACAGTCTTTTAAGATGTGATCTGTTGTCTAGGATTTGCTAGTAAACTAGGCTCAGTGGATTTAAGATTCCTCAGTCAGAAAGTGGCAGAAGCCCTGTTTGAATAGTTTGTGCCTTTGGAACTAACGTCTTTTCATCATATCGCAGCACCAAGTATCCAATATCCTGCTTAGTTGGGGTGGGTGGACCAATTTTCATTTCTAATCTCATAGGTTTAGGCCCATATTTCTAATACTGAACTATTCATTATTATTGTCTATTATACCCAAAGACCTATTTTATGAACTTGTTACCAAACTTATGGGCATATTATTTGTCACAGTTCTGGTTATGAAGGACCACCAGTAAATGTCATTCTTTCTTATAGCATGATAGATGAATATTGTGTACACGAGCTATGCAGAAGTAATGAATCCAACTGGTACATTTTACACTCATCCCTGAAGAGAATATCCTCATGATCATTGTCAGGCCTATTCTGAAATAGATCTTTATGTGATGGTAGAAATGTCTTTTATCCACAGATGTTTAACCTAATAGCTAGTATGGCTATTGAGAATACAAACGTGGCTAGTATGATTGTGGGACTGAGTTTTAAATTTTCTTTCATTTTAATCAATGTAGATTTAAAATTAATCGTTTCAGTAGGGCCTAGGGGCAGAGGCCTGTGCTTCCAGACATGGAGGGACATAGAGGCAAAAGAGAGCACAAGTTCAAGCTCTGCGTAGGCAATTTCGTGACTTAATGAGACCCTGTCCCCAAATAAAAATCAAAAGATGGACTAAGGCTATAGCTCAGTGCAAAAGCCTAGTGTTCAAACTTGAGTACTGCGTGTGCGTGCATGCGTACATGCACCCACCCTACCACCCACACAGTTTAATCATACATGACTAGTGGCTACCATATTGGATATCACAGTTCTATAGGATTATAGTTGGATGTGAGTTACATGTATTTTAAAGTATATTTATAATAAGGCAAAGTAGAATATTGAATTTGGTTCTGAGAACCTTATTGTGGCAAGGAAGATAATTTAAACTCAATACATTTGAAAAAAATGAGAACTTTACTTAGATCAGAGATTCATTGAACTAAACGTACATTGGTTTATTTCTTTTATCAGCAAGCGGGATGTTAGAAATAGTACTGATTGATAATGCTTCCAGATGGGTGGGAAATGTAAGTTGTTAGCTATTTGGTCAGTTATTTAAGTAGTAGACCAGAGAACTGAAAATTATCACATGAAGAGAGATTTCTTGTGACTCCATGTATGAAACTGTGAAATAGCAATTTTGAGCCACACCAGTGAGAGACATGTAAAAATTACATGCCTCTTGACTGTCTTTCCCTTACCCCATTCATCATCTTGCCATCCTGTGAATATTGTGATACATACCCTTTTCTGTGTCAAGTGACTTTGTGTAATGAGAAATGTTACAGTAATGAGGTGCCATGAATGAGGAGGGCAGAGAAAAGGACCTCAGGGATGTGGATTTAAATTTTAAGGTTATCAACAAAAGAATTACTACTTGAAATTCTGTTTTTATTCTAGAAAAGTCCTACAGCTATTTTCCAAATAGTGTAAATGAAATAAACCTGAAGGTTTTTTTCTTTTTTCTAAACTGTTTCAGAGTTGGCATGCCAGATGTAGCTGTCATTCTGCGTAGAACCCTTTAAAGTTAACTACATTGTTACAAGGCCTACTTCATAAAAAGAATTTAGAGATATGTTAAACCCTGGCAGCAAATTTAAATTTCTTTTTCATTTTCAGATCTTCTTTTTCAGAGCTTTACTTTTGTTTTCACATTTTTAAAGCAGATAGAGATAACTTTTTTTACTTTTTAATCAAAGAGACAAATGTTATTCGCTAGTGGAACAAAGGATCTTAGTCTCTTCTCTTTGGCCTCTCTTTGACAGAATAATAATAGGACATTAATAATAAGAGGAAATTATAGTAATATAGTATTCATGCTTCTTTAGGCAGGATGTGCTTCTTTCTTTTTCCTTTGACTTGAGCCTCAAGCTTTACTGGACAAATTGGGCACTATCTGAATGAGCAGAAAATGTATTAAAACTAGATGAAGAAGTGAATTTTATTAACATTTATGTCACTATAGCCTTAAATATCTTGTATCTCTGAAATAGTCTTATGATTTTAACTGAGAGAAGAGTGAGGCAGGAGTTAACAAAGTAGAATGATTGTGTTTTCTGCATAATGACTAATTCCATCGTTACACTATTAGGACTTCTAAACTGTGAAAAT
The DNA here is from genome assembly GCA_004027595.1 of Dinomys branickii. NCBI lineage: Eukaryota > Metazoa > Chordata > Mammalia > Rodentia > Dinomyidae > Dinomys > Dinomys branickii. The sequence goes on from PVLD010027927.1 coordinate 9,393, forward strand.
CTGGGAACCTTCCATATATCTAAGAGATTGTCAAGACTAATTCTTTTCTAGTTACTCAAGTGAAGTGTATTAAAATATGGTTGTGGAAAAGAGGGCTCAAGAAATAGATTAAAATTTGCCAACCACAATGTCTGTTAGATTGAGTTATAAGAGCTGGATTCTACTTTTCTATTGTATGTAAATTAGGTATCTGGCCTTGAGCAAGTGATTTAACCTGTCTTGACTAGTATCTTAATTTTCTCTTTCTATTCCTTTTGAAAATCTGAAAAATGTTTGATTACATTCAAAATAATTTATCTAAAGTATTGTTATTTAGCACATACCGATTAGGTTGCCAGCTCTGTAACAAAATACCTAAGGTAGCTAACTTACAAAGAGAATAGAGATATTTTGGCTCACAGTTTTGAAGGTTTCAGTCCGTGATCCTCATGTTTTGGGCCTATGTGGCAAAGAAGCACATTATAGTGGTTGTATGCAGCAGAACAAAACTGCTTACCTTATGGCCAGCCAACAAAACAAGGTTGGAGGGGCCAGGGTCCTCAGTGATCTGTAAGCTGCCACCTAGGCCTTACCTGTCGCAGATTCCACCACCTCTTACTGGTGTCACCCTCAGAAAGTTTTAACTTGTGGCCGTTTGTGGAACATTTGGAGTCCAAACTATATAGCCACAAGGACTAATAAATGTAACATAAATCACTCTATAACTCACATAAAAAATAGATCATTAATTATGTTGAATTTAACACGGTAATTTTTAAGGGGTTGTTTGTTTTGATACTGAGTAGAAGGATCTCTGAATGTTCATGAAAATCTCTGATTATAAATAATTTTTAATTTTCTTTAGTATCACTTCCTTATGTCGTCAGCAGAGTTCACTATCCCTATGAGTTCTTATAGCTCAAGCATTATGTCAATCTCCTAAGTAATTAACATAGTATATAATGTGATCTTTTTCCTCTCAATTTTAGATTTAACATGCCCTTTGCATGTCAAAGACCCATCTTAAATGCAGAATATCTAAAAGTAATAACTATCACTGCAGTGTAACCCTTGTCATGATGTTAGCTGCCTTTTATGAAAAATTGATAAGCTGAACCCGTAATTTATACGGAACTGGAAAACACCCAGAATAGCCAAAACAGTTTTGGAAAGGAAGGACTCATTCTTCCAATTACAAAATTCCTATAAGCTGCGTTACTGATGAAGTCTGTATGGTGCTAGCATAAGAAGAGATACACATGCTAGGTTTTTTTTTTTTTTTGTACCGGAATTCAAACTCAGGACCTTGCACTTGCCAGGCAGGCACTTATGCCACTGAGCTACATCCCTGGCCCTAGACATACATACTAATTAATGGAGTATGTTTGAGAATCTGGAAAGTTGATTTTGACAAGTGTGCCAATATGATTCTTTGCGGAAAATAGTTATCTTTTCAATAGATAGTGCCATGACCACTGTTAATACACATGCAAAAGAATGATGTTGAACTCCTGCCTTATACCATCCATAAAAATTAACTTAAAGTTAAGAGGAAAACTTAAAACAATACATAGATTAACTCTTCATGACTTGGCAGTAGGCATTATCTTACATATGACACTTTAAAGCATAAAATCAAATTAAAGTACATAAACTGGCTTTATGTTTATAGAAAACATTAGTACCTTGGTGGCCAACATTGAGAAAATGGAAAAATAACCTACAAAACAGAAGCAAATATAAGTAATATATCTGCTAACTGATGCAAGAATATATTTAAGTTTTATAGCAATAATAAAAAGACAACCCAGTTTGTAAAATGGGCAAATGATTTGAATAGACATTTCTTAAAGATGGTATACAAAGTGCCAATAAACTTGTGAAAAAGGTTGCCATCTTTCGTCTCACTAGGATGGCTGCAGTCAAAAAGAGGAGCAGTAATAAGTATTGGCAAGGATGTAGACTAATTGAACCCTTCATACACTGCTGCTTGGGAAGTGTGAGGATGCATCCCCTGTGGAAAATTGTCCCGGCCTGTGGGTAGTCAACGAAGGCTCCTAAAGAGAGGGGGAGTGGGATAATAAGGAGACAAGAGACACGAGAAATGGAGGCAAGACAAAACTCTGATCAAGCCTCGTTTATTGAGCAGAAGTCGCGGGTTTATATACAGTGGAGGAATGGGGATTGACATCAATAGGTAACCAGGCAATGGAGGGAGGTCCAGACATCACGCGAGGGTGGTCAGAGCATCAGGCGATATTACATCATTACAGGAAGTTGTCCATATACAGAAGTTTATTATTTAATTACAGGAAACTAACCATACATGGAAACTACAGGAAACTGACCATATATGGAAACTGAAACTAAATTTTCAAGATGGCTAGTAGTTTACAAAATGGATGCAGACTGCATTTTTTGCAGTACCACAAAATGGAAGCAATGTCAACTGATGAATTGACATATACATACATGCATATGAATATTATTCATCCATAAAATGCAATGAAGTACAAGTTAAAATATCCCTTACTCACAATGCTTGAGACCAGAAGTGTTTCACGTTTGTTTCTTTTGAATTTTTGAATATTTATATACATTTCACTGGTGGTTAAAAAAACCCGTAATGCTCAAAAGGAAGAAATTGGTCATTTTAGATGAAAGGTATCAACAAATTTTTAGAAGATTGCCAACAGCTGAATAAAGGAGAGCAAGTTTCACTGCAGAATGCAAAACAAGAGAGATCTTAGTGAGGTTGGAGCTGAGTTTTCTACATCACCGGAAGATACCCAAAATAACGTATTATCTTGAATTAGAATTTCACCCTTTCATTCTTACTATGAATGAACCACCAATTAATGTATTTTTTAGAAGGCAAACAAGCATCATGAAGGAGAAAGACTGTCCCTAAAAGAAACAAATTATTCAGGGAATAGACCGTAACTTTGAAAAAAAATGGCATGACAGAGAAACAGAGGATATTGAAGAAGCCATAGCATTTATAAAATGAGAAATGGCTATGAAAAAGGAACAGAGAATAAGAAAGAATTCTTTTAAATCAAAACCACGTTTTCTGAAATTTTAAAAATAAAGGGATGAAACATAAATTCAAGGAACACCAAATCATAGAAATACAGAGGGGGAAAAATAGAACGTTCCAAGAAGTTAAATGTGTAGTTCAGAGGCACTTTCATGCTTTATGTTGTTTTTCCGTATTGCTGTAGCTTGGACAATTGTGCTTAAATCCAACTCACCTCAGTCCTGTTCCTCTTTACCTGTGCAGTTCATCATGACTAGAGAGAAACCTGCTAATCGGTCTCACTTTAAACCTGCACTGTTGTAGTACACTGCCCTGCTCCTTCTTTCTCATAGGCTGGTTTTAGCAGCTTATTTTTACTTTCTCCCCTGTCCTTTGTCATGCCACTTCTTCCTACATGCTAACATCAGCTGGTGACTTGCTTCCTGTGTTTCCAAAGAAATGAAGTTATGAGACAAGAATGCTAGAAGGTATCTATATCTCTCTGTTTCTTTACTTTTGTCCTCTGTCCTCTCTCCTGTTCCCTCTAATGAAATTTCAAGAAAAGGCAGATTTTTGCACCACAACCAAAGCAAATCAGTAGTTGTCTGATTTAGAGGTGGGTACAAACTTTTGTTGAGACAGAAATTCTAAAAACAATTCTAGTGATGACTACTAAAACTCATCAAATTTAACATTTACGAGTTGATTTTTTATATGTAACCCTATCTTGAAGGGCAGAGTGTTTCCAGAAGAAAAGGATTAACAGAATCAAATGCTTCTGGTAGTTCTTTTGTTTTTCTCAGTACTGGATTGGACCCAGGGCCTTTACCTGAGCTACATTCATTTATTGTAATTAAATAAATTTAATTTGAGACAGTCTTTCTAAATTTCCCAGGCTGAGCTCAAATTTGGGGTCCTTGTGCTTTAGCCTCCCAGAGTGCTAGGATTGCAGGTATGTACTGTTATGCCCAGATGTATGATAGTTCTAATAAAGTAAGAAATGAACAATGATCACTGAATTTAACTGGATTACAGATCATGAACAGCCTTGATGACAGTTATTTTGGTATTAAGTGAAACTCAACAGAAATAGGAGACAAGAAATTGGAGTTAGCAAACGCGGATAATATGTAGTTATACAGGAGAGAAGTAGAAAAATAAAACTAAGGTTGAAAAAGAATGGTAAAGACTAAGTTTCCTTTGTTTTTTAAAAAGAAATAGTGTGCTTGTATGGTAAGAAGCATGATCAGTACAGAGTGGGACTTTGAGAAGGAGGAATATCTGTAGAATTGTCAGGACAATGTTCTTGAGCAGACAGAAGATATGATCTAGTGCACAGTGAAGCAGAGGTGAGTATTACAGGTAAGATGAGCACAAAAGTCATTTCTAAAGCAAGACTCTCCCTGAGGAATAGAAATCAGGAATTTTATTCGGGGAGCTCATACATATTCATATGGGAAAACACTCAATGAGCAGGCACATTCCTGAGCATGCTTAGTTTAAAGGTGTACATGTTTTGAACATCCTCAGTTTAAGGTTTTAGTTCAAGACAGAAAAAATAGCAGAAACATTTATGAGCATGCTCAGCTCTGGGTTATGAAACACATGTTTAAAATGTCTTTAAGATGAGCCAGGCCTGGTGGCACATGCCTGTAATCCCAGTGGTCTTGTAGACTGAGGCAAGAAGATCACAAGTTCAAACCCAGCTTGGGCAATTGTCTTGGTTACTTTTCTGTCCTTCCTGAGACAAAATACCCAACACCCAAAGTTAAGGAAGGAAAGGTTTATTTAGCTTACAGTTTGTGGAGATTTCAGTCCATACTTGGCTGGTTCTGAGGCAGAGGGGCACATGGTAGAGGGTAAACGTTCATGGCATCAGAGCACAGCAAGAACAACCCTCAAAGGGAGGAATGGTGGGCAAGCAGCTTCCTTCTACCTCCCTTGTATTGTAAACAGGCTCCCCCCACCCAGGGGGCGTGTACCTCTCACATAATCTCCATACCCTCCTCTTCCACAGGCTCAGAATGTTTACAATGTAAGCACCCTGGCTTCCTGCTGAGTCACTCAGCCAAACCTCTAGACTCCCCAAGTTGACACAATGTATCAACCATAACAGCAATTTAGCAAGACCTTATCTCAAAAACTTTTAAAAGGGCTGTGGGTGTAGCTCAGTGCAAAGACACTGGGTTCAATCCCCAGTAAGACAGTGAGAGTGGCAGATATGAATGCTTAGGGATATGTTCTAGATAATGAGCTAAATTTACTCCCTTGGTTGCCTAAAAGAATGATTCAGAGTAGATTGGTGACTTTGGCTAGTTTTCTGTAAGCTCTTCTAAACAATGGAATGAAACAACAGAACAGAAAGAAACAATAACAAAAGGTGTGTTACTGGCTGAAACAAAAATATGTGTTAGTGTAGGAGTTTACATTGAAGGTGCCTGCCTTGCATGACAGCCACCAAACATAAATAGCATTTTGATATTAAGAAAATTCTCTACTGTTAAGTGGTTATGATTATGTCAGGCCCAGTGGAAAAGTCTCCCTATGTAGGCTTTGCTGTATAACATCACAAGAACTAAATCTGTTATTTTCACAGCTCTATGGAGTGCGCAGCTGGTACACACAAGGTAGGAAGTCTTGGGGAACCAACTATGTGGAATTCTGCCTGCCCTGAACCCTTCTAGGCATTTTTTACTTTAGTTTTGTACTTTTCAATTGTAGAATTTCTTTTTGGTTCTTTTAATTTTTTTTAATTTTAAAGAAAAAAATTACAACAAAGATAAAACAATGCAAAAATAATAAAAGCAATACAGGATTTCAAAACAAGATGATAGGAATTAACAATGGTTGTTATATTGTTTTCTTCAATGAAGTTGTTCAGATTACCGGATGTAAGAATGCAAGATTGATAAAACAATTACAGGGAATAAAAAGTAATAAAAAAATTAGAAACAATACAGAGCTTCACTAAACAAGATGGTAGGAATTCAGCAATGGTTGTTATATTGCATTTTGTTGTCTTCAGATTAGTTGTTCGGATTACCAGATATAAGAATGCAAATTGGTCAAGAAAAACAAAAATAAGCATTAACTGTTCCTTTCAGTAAACCAGTGGACATCAGCAGTACAATTATCCCAATTATTCTTTCCTATACATATATATTTTTCTCTTTCTTCTTTCTTTTTTCCTTGCCCTCATCCCAGTTATTCCTTCCCTTCATTTCTTTCCCTTTCATGATATCTATTGTACCTTTTGAGTTTTATTTACTCTTTCAGGTTTTTACATTAGGAAAACAATATGATATTTCCACATGCGGATCTAATTTATTTCATTTACTACAGTCACTAGTTGCATCCATTTACCTATAAAGTCCTTGAGTTTATCTTTTTTATAGCTGAGTAGTACTCCATTGTATAAAAATACCACATCTTTTTAATCCATTCCTCACTTGATGGGTATTTCAGTTGTTTCCAAGATTTAGCTATTGCAAATTGCGCTTCTATAAACATGGGCGCACATACATCACTGTAGTATGATATTTTCAGTTTTCCTGGAAAAATACCCAGAAGGGGAATAGCTGGCTTGAGTGGGACCTCTAATCATAGTTTTGTGAGGAATCTCCACACTGATTTCCACAGTAATTGTGCCAGTTTTCACTCCCACCAGCAGTGGAGAGGGGTTCCTTTTTCCCCAAGCCCCTCCAGTATTTGTTATTGGTTGAGTTCTTGATGATGGCCATTCTTTCTGGGGTTAGATGGAATCTCAGTATTGTTTTAATTTGCATTTCTCAATTCACTAATGATGTTGAACATTTTTTCATATATTTATTTGTCATATATTCATCTGAGAAGAGTGTATTCATCTCAGGTACCCATTTTTGGACTGGTTCTTTAAATTTTGGGGGCTTGATTTTTAATTCTTTATGTGTTCTTTTTCTTTTTATGTCTTTTTGAGACAGGGTCTTGCCGTGCGGTTCAGGTTTGCCTTGAGCTCACTTTATAGCCTAGGCTGGCCTCAAACTCTGAACGATCTCCCTGCCTCAGCCTCCCAAGTGCTGGGATTACAGGTGTGCACCACCATGCCCTGCCCTCTTTATGTGTTCTAAATAGAACTCCTTTGTCTGAGGGACAGTTGGCTAACATTTTTTTCCAATTTGTGGGTTTTCTTTTTACCCTGTTGGTGATTTCTTTTGATGTGCAAAAACCTTTCAAGAAGATGAGATCCCAGTTGTTGATTCTTTGAAGTATTTCCCATGAAGTTTGGTTTTTGTGCATGAATTCCCTGCCTACCCCTATGTCTTCAAGATTTCTATCAACTTTCTCTTCCAGTAGATTTAGTGTTTCTGTTTTAATATTTAGATCTTTGATTTAATATTAACTTTATTTTACTGCATGGTGATAGGCATAGGTGTAGTTTTAGTCTTTGGCGTGTGGAAAGCCGATTCTTCCAGCACCATTTACTAAAGAGGCTACCTTTCTTGCATTGACCATGTTTGACCCCTTTGTCAAAGATAAAGTGGCTGAGAGTGTTTGTAGTTCTGTCTGCGTCTTGTAATGTGTTCCATTGTTCCTCAGCTCTATTTTTTTTGCCAGTACCATGCTGATTTTATTACACTAGCTTTGTAGTATAATTTCAAGTCAGGGATTGTGATGCCTCCTGCCTTTCCTTTGTTGCCTAGGATTGCTTTTACTATTCTAGGTCTCTTCTGGTTCTAGATGCACTTTAGGAATGTTTTCTCTAGGTCTGTGAGGTATGCTAATGGCATTTTATTTGGGATTACCTTGAATTGGTACAACAGTTTTAGGTTGGCTATTTTTAATAGTTTCTATGTTTTTATTAAGACATCCCAATTGACTAATGGTCATCACATTTTCCTTTCATTCTTTGAGCAAAATTTTGAAAAATTCTTCAAACATTTGCAATAGCTACATTGATTTCTTTGTTATATTCCACATCTGACTCCATTCTGTTTTTGTTTTGTTTTCTGCTTATTTTGATATTTAGTGACTTTTGAAAGCTGTACATTTTAGATGATACAGTATCATACCAGATCTGGATTCTGAATGGCTTTCTCTCTTTTTTTATCTTCTCTTTCTTCTTGCCCTTAACTCCCTCCTTCCCTCCCTCCCTCCATCCCTTTCTTCCTTACTACTTTCATTTGTTCCTTACTCTTCTCAGTTCCTTTTAATATTTTTTAAATTTTATTTTAAAGACAAAAGAATGGATACATATGAACTAGAAAAGCCATAAACAATACAGAAAATACAAAGTTATAGAGAATATAGTAGGGAATTAGCACTGGATGTTGTATTACATAGTTATCTTCACATTAGTTAACACAAAAACATTAAAGGAAATACCAAATTATAGAGAAGATAGTAGGGAATTTGCACTGGATGCTGTATAATATAAAGTTATCTTCACTTCTGTTAATACAAAAACGAATGAGGAAATACAAAATTATAGAGAACATAGAAGGGAATTAGCTCTGGATGCTGTACTACATAGTGTTACCTTCACCTTTGTTACTCAGTTACACAGATGATGGCCCATTTGGTCATTCCATTTTTCTCCTCCCTCATCTCCGTTGCCCTACCACTCAATCAGTCATCTTCCCTGTGATAATAACTGTACCCCTGGGTTTATCTATATCCTTGGACTCTCGCCTTGGGAAGAGATATAGCTGCCTCAGACTATGCTATAACATACATGGGTGTATACAAATTGCCATGGTTGGAGGTGGGAAAGCACATATGCTGACAGCGGACCGCCCGGCTCCACCCTGATGCCGTGCTATGGGTGGGGGCGGGTCCAGTCCATGAGGTGCCCTGAGCGGGGTCCTCAGTGGAGCAGCCACCGGGCCCACTGTGGAGCAGCAGCAGAGCAGCCGCGAGGCCCACAGCGGAGCAGCATAGGGGCCCACTGCGGGGCAGCCGCAAGGCCCACAGCGGGGCAGCCGCGGGGCCCACTGTGGTGCAGCCGCAGGGCGCACAGCGGGGCAGCCGTGGGGCCCACTTTTTGATACAGGTTCTCACTGAATTGCTCAGGTTGTCTTAAACTCCTGATTCACCTCCCTCTGTCTCCTGAGTAGCTGGGATTACAGGCATGTGCCACTACCTCAACCCTGCTGGACTTAGTTTTAAACTATTTCTTACGCACAGTGCACAGCAAATGATATCTCATAACTGTTTCTGTTTTTGTCTTTTTCTTTTTAATCTTTTTTAGCCTAGCTTCCTAGGTTTTGCCCCCCTAAGGGCATAGCATACATAGCGTGGTCATCAGACGAGGATTTGGGCACAGATGTGTGAACACCTTAATCCCTAACGCTTCTACTTTCTGCCTATGAATATGAAGGGATTTGAGCACATTCTAAATTGCAGTCACCTTTCAAGATTCCCTTAGTTTTTGGTTTTCACCAAACTCTCAGTAGCCTTTCCTGTGCAATGTCTCTACTTTGTTGTTAGGCAGGGATGTATGGATAACACCCTAGCCCTGTTAAGACTCTTCTAGGAACTCTTGTTAATTTTCTGATTTTTCTGCTGCTTGCTTCACTGAAACTGAAACTGTAACTTTCTTTCTTTCTTTCTTTCTTTCTTTCTTTTTCTTTCTTTCTTTCTTTCTTTCTTTCTTGAGAAAGGGTCTTGCTGTGTACTTCAGGCTGGCCCGAACTCACTATGTAACACACGCTGGCCCCAATCTCACGGCAATCCTCCTGTCTCAGCCTCCCAAGTGCTGGGATTAGAGGTGTGCACCATCACACCCATCAAGACTGTAATTTTGGTTTGCAGATAGAGCTGCAAAGTTTCTCTGTTCATTTTTGTTTGTTTGTTCACTTTTATTTAAGTCTACACCTTTCTTTAAATTTGCATTAGGTAATAAAGTAATATACTTTCAAAGCAGAATTCTGACCTGTTCTCTCTTAAGTACTATAAAAAAGGTTAGTACTTGTTTTAGTTGGCTCGCATTTCCGGGACAAAATACTCAACACTGGCAAATTAAAGGAGAAAATGTTTATTCTGGCTCACAGTTTCAGTGGGTTCAAACCATGGTGAGTTGGCTCCAAAGCGGGAATTGCAGGGGGAGAGGGCGCACAGGAGGAAAGCTATTTGCATCATTGTAGCTGGAATCAGCAAGAAAGACGGAAGGAAGAACTGTGGACAAGTGTGCATTCCTACGGGGCCCCTCTCGCAGACTTGTGTCCTCTGACCAGTGCCCACCTACTCATAACACAGTAGGCTGTGAACTCATCAGCTGGGTAACCCCTGGCTGAGCATGATGACCCCACGATCCAGTCAGCTTCCAAATACATTCTTACTTTTCAGGGGTATTCAGGTATGAACCATGACAACATTCTAATAAAAATTCTAACATTTGGTATATAATGAAAGCTTAATTTTTTTAAAATTTTATTTTAAAGAAAATGAATGGAGACATATGAACCAGAAAAGCCATAAACAATACAGAAAATACAAAGTTATACAGCATATAGTAGGGAATTAGCACTTGATGTTGTATTACATAGTTATCTTCACATTAGTTAACACAAAAACATTAAAGGAAATACCAAATTATAGAGAAGATAGTAGGGAATTTGCACTGGATGCTGTATAATATAAAGTTATCTTCACTTCTGTTAATACAAAAACAATTGAGGAAATACAGAATTATAGAGAACATAGAAGGGAATTAGCTCTGGATGCTGTC
>PVLD010027928.1:8812-20193 GCA_004027595.1 Dinomys branickii
TCCTCCCAGAAGGTTTCTGCTGTGCTCTGGCCCAGGATGTAGGAGGTCCCAGAGTATAAGGCTTTCTTGCGCTCGCCCCACCCCCCTCCCCAGCCGAATAGAACGGTGGAAGTCTGCTCTCTTTGCAATGCTTGATTCCCAGATGTCAGCAACAAAGACTATATATCCTTCGTCCTAGGCCTGGGTAGGCCAGAAGTTCCCCAAGGTCTAGGGCAGGCTGCTGCTTTGCTAACATGAAGGAGAAATGATGATGCACCGTATCCAGTGATTACTTGGGATTCTAATGACAAGAATTAAGCTTGGTGGGTGGAACAGTTTTTTTGAGTCGGTTTCTCAGGATGGGGATCCTCATTCCCACCCGAGGAGGGCACCACAAGCCTTCTTATTCAACTCGATACTTTTGGTACTCAGCCACGGATCTAGGCTGGTTTCAGATGGATCCTCAGGGAGGTGTTGGGTAAGCTAATTTCTTCCTTGTTGGAGCCTAGCCACAGGTCTCAGAGGTATCCTTGTCAATGGTAAGGGAGTGGCAACGGTTAGTGAGTAGTCAGGAAGGCTCACTGAGAGGAGAGGCTGGAATCTGGACAGCCCCAAGGAGGCCCTCCCTGAAATGGTGGGGCATATCTGTGAGAAAGAGGCATGCCTGATCTAGGGGGTAGTTGAGGCCTGAATTTCCTTTTCCCTACCTTGGTTTGGGTGACCAGGAAGGGGATGAGTGATGAGTCCTTGGTATGTGTGGGCAACAGGGAACTGTCCTTTGTTCGGCTTTTTCATTTTTTTCATTTACCCCAGCAACATGTTTCCCTTCAATCCGAGAGGCCTGACTGTTTTCGTTTGTTTTCTTTTGCCTAGGGCTGCCCTTAGAACACCTTTAGGTAGGTAGCTGACTTTTTTTCTGGTTGGAGTTTGAAGTACTCATCCAAGTGATACTTGAGCCCAGAGTGGAAACTTGCATATGAGTGTGTACCTGGGAATTGGAGGTTTGGCTGGGGAAGGTTGATTTGGGGTGCCACTGCTGGATAGGTGACTGTTACACTTGAGATAGATGGATGGTAGGACAGTGTTGATATGCTAAAGTAAACTGAGGGGCACTTGAAGGATCTGGCTTCCTGCAGGTAGCTAACTTTTTTGTCCCACAACCCTAATAATACTGCAACATTCACCATTGGCATACAATAATATAGCGCCAAAGGCATGAAGTTTGCTGGGCCTTCCCCAGCTATGTATTGTACCTGTAGCTCCTGCTCTAGGATTCAAGTTCTGTAGTTTCTTGTCAGGTCCTGATGTTGTATTGATTATTGTCTGGTACTTGATTCATTAGCAAAGGAGGGTAGCTGAAGTTTTGGGTTTGAGTACCTTTCTGCCTGTATTACTTACACCAAGGGGAGTACCCTGATCTATGGTAGACAAAAAAGGGTTTGACTGGGCTGGAGCCAAAGCATTTTAGCCTATATTCTCCTCCTGCCTTGCTGATCCCAGATGTTTTCTACTTGCTTCTATTGGGGAGAGGGTATGTGTATATACAAGAATGAATCCTCTGGACCTCTTTTTTTGAAATGTATTTGCAGAAGTCAGCAGCATGGGTTTTCTTGTTTGTTTGTTCTCTTTTGTTTTTATTATTCCCCCCTTTCCCTCCTTCCATATGCATGCATGTTTGAGCAACATATGTAGCTTGGTGTAGTGCAAGGAGTCTTGGACCTGTGGTTAGAAGACATGGGTTCAAGTGTTAGCTGTACCACTGACTCAGCATGTGATTTTTTTGAGAAATCATATTTCTTCTTTGGGCCTCACTTTTCCCATTTGTAAAATGAGGGCATTGTCCTAGGTTGTTTTTTGCCGTCCCAACAAAAGCCAGGGCTCTGGGGAAGAGAGGACTGCTTGGGAAGTTGAGGGAGGGGTGTTGGCGAGGAAATTTTTCATAGCCACCCCTTCAGTAGGACAGCACAAGCTCCAACTTGGCAGGACAAGGTCTCCCCCATTTTCATTATCTTTTCCTCACTTCCCCCTCCCCCAACTCCCCCATTCTTTCCCACCACGGTCAGGCAGCCTGGTACTTGCCCCTACTTAGCTTCCATTCTGCCTTTTCCTGTACTGGGCAAGTATATGAGGAAGGACCCACAGAAACCCTTTCAGTCCCAGTAAGTGCTGCAGATTCTTGTTCTGCTCCTTGCTGTTCCCTGCAGTGTCTATCTTAGGGCCTTTAAACTGAGAGAAAAGACACTACAAAAGGCCAAAACTTTAAATCCTGCCAGAATAAGAGCTGACCTACTCTGCACGTATATTGAGTAGTAGAGTCAGCCTTAGATGTCAGGGAGAAATTAATGATGATTCCTTTGAGTAATATTTTCATTGAAAACCACTTTAATTTTTCCTGTTGGTTTTGTGAAGACATTAGGGCAAGAGTTCACAGGCCTACCTTACAGATGATAAAATAAGTTTTATGAAAGAATGACAACATAGCTAGTAAGTAGTTAGCTAGAACATGAACCAAACTCTCTTGACTCCAGATTCTGTGTGCTTTTCAGTACTCAAAATTATGTGCTTTCAGTACTCAAAATTATATAGTAAATGCCTAGGGGACCAAGGAGTTAATGTGGATGTGAGGAGGATTCAGAGTTAACTGTTTATGGATCCATCACTTTGTTTCTTAAAATCCTGGCATTGTACTGTTGGAAGGGACATAGGAGAAGTTTCCCAGAGCATGTGCATGACATCTTAGATACAGATTTCAGAGGCTGTTAGGCCCTATTGTGATTTCTGGATGGAGAGGGAGGTATGTGGATTGGGTGTTGGTGTGGTTAATGTGTGTGGGGGGTAGCTAAAGGTCTAGAGAAGTATGACTGTGAGTGAGTTGCTGAGCTGTTGTTGATGCCCTCTAGTCTTGTGTTACATTGGATAACGCACTTCCCTTTCCCCTTTCTATTCTCTCAGGACTGGCAGCCACCTTTTGCTGTGGAAGTGGACAACTTTAGGTTTACTCCCCGGATCCAGAGGCTAAATGAGTTAGAGGTAAGGAGACTAGCAGCTGGTGGTGGGGTTGGGAGAATGGATGGATTCCTGAGCTCAGATCCTATTTCTTTCATACTTTTGCTGGCTGAGGTACTTTATCATTAGTGTACCTGGGGCATGATGGACACCTGAAAGTTTTGAATATAACCGAGAGCAGGGACATTTACTGTTTCAGATCTGGTGAACCCAAAGGCTAGGGGTGTTTCTTTCCCACAAGTTTGCTACTTCTGAAACTCCCCTGTCTACTCTTATCTAGGTCATCAGAACGGAAATATGGGGCTGGCTAAGACTCTTCTTTCCTTGGCCCGCGAGTATGGCCTCATATACTTAATTTATCACGGTCCTCTGCTTTCTACCTTTTTCTATATTTGCTAAAGTGGGAGTGAGGTAGAAGGGCAAGAACAACACAAAGATTGACCTGTGTAGAAGCTAGAATACATAAAGACTTGGCTGGGGTTAGGCAAGTAGGCTTTTCCCCCTCCTGTTGTTCTGTACAGGAAGTCCAGGCCCTTTTGCATGAACAAGTAGGGTTCTCCACTAGGGGCTTGAACATTCCCTGGTAATATAGGAGTGGGAGCCCTGAAGCCAGTTCTAGGTAAGGTCCAGGAGTTTTCTTTGGAGTATGTAGGTTAAATGTCTGTTCCCACCCCTCACCCAGTACCATGTATCCATCCACAAGCCTTACTAGATGTCCCAGAGTCAATTGATCCCAGCTGAATACCTGTAAGGTAAAAATTTTCTTGTCATTGAGACCAGAGTTCCTCCACCTCAACACTAATGACATTTTGGGCCAGAGATTTTTTTTTTTGGTCACAGGGAAAAGCTGTCTTCTTCATTGTAGGATGTTATCAGTATCCTTGGCTTCTACCCATTAGATGGCACTAGTGCTCTCTCCCAGTCATATGACAACCAAAATAGCTTCAAATATTGTTAAATGACCCGTCCCCCATTAAGAACTACCATTCTAGACCCAGACTGAGAGCTGTTCCAGTTAGGGCCAAAATCATCTCTTATGGGAAATGCAAGTTCCTTAGAGAAATAGTTGTGACCATGTCTGTGGGAGCACAGCTATGGCCAGGTATTGTTTAGCACAAGACAAAGGCAAGTCTTTCAGAGAGTAAGCACTAGCAAATGAAGGGAAGACACAGAGATGAGGCCAAAGTGAGAATGCTAAAAGGTTCAAGTGGTGGGAGTAGCGTTCCTAGCCCCTTAATGGGGAGCCATAGGTCATTTCTTACCAGAAATAAACCTTAGTTCTTCTCAACTATGAAACAGAAAGAACTATCCTTGTTCTTTCTAGTGGGATCAAGGCAAGATAGTGAATAGTAATGACTTCTGTTCCACCCAGAACCAGATTTTCTGACCAAAGTGAGGAAGTTATAGACTAAGGGGCCTTTGGAAGCATTTCTTGGGTTACTGAAACTTCAGCGTGGTACATGCTTTGTTCGTAGAATCTTTGGCCCAGGTCGAGTCCTGGATTGGCCAGGTGCCAGCGTTGCTTTGGTATACCATCTCAGTTCTTCAGGTCATTCTACATATAGCATGTACCGTCACCCTTCAGCTGTCATGGAGCCACATTCGTGGTACATAAGGAAGTGAGTGTACTCTTTTGGAGCCTTTATTCTCTGAAATCTGCCTAGAGCTTACATACAGTTCAGAGGTTTCCAAGGGGCATTCATTGGTCCTTTTATTAAGTCCACCCTTCTGGGGTAAGTGGACTGAGCAATTATTTTTATTTTCCTTTTATAGTAAAAATACAGAGGTCTACAGAGTGGAACTAATTTGCTGAAGGCTATACAGCAAGTCAGTAGCAGAGGGAAAGCTAAAGCTTAAGTAATTTAACACCCAGCAATCTTGGTGTTTGCTACGTGATTTAATTCCTATGTTCTTCTGTGTCTTTATCTGTACAAGAGATGATAGTATACAACCCTGTCAGGGAGATTGGGCGAGAATATATCTAAAGCTTTGCCTGCTGTGGCCATCTCTTTTGGGAGGTGAGAAAGAGGTGAGGCTAGCCCTGCCCAGAGCCTGGGATCCTGTTCACTAGGAGAAGCCCTGGATAGTGTATGTGGGCTGCTCAGTTCTCTTTCTCCTCCCTTAAGATTGAGTCAGAAGACAGGGGTTGGAGGAGAGGGTGGCCAGCCTATTTGAGCCATTTCTTCTTCAGGCCCAGACGAGAGTGAAACTGAACTACTTGGACCAGATTGCCAAATTCTGGGAAATCCAGGGCTCCTCCTTAAAGATTCCCAATGTAGAACGACGGATCTTGGACCTCTACAGCCTCAGCAAAGTAAGAACAGGTTTTTCCTCAAATACCCCTCAGCCTTGCTACTCTGGGGGCCCCTTTGGCTACAGTGGAAGGGGCACAGCCTGGTAACACACTGGTTGCCCTCAGAACATCTTGGCCTCTCCTGGTGCAGTGTAAGGTTGGAATAAGGGGGTAGCCCCCAGTGAAGTGAGGCTGGAGTTGTCTTCATTGTCCTTTCTACAGGCCTGCACCCTCATGTACATACACACAGCACATCCATGTCCCTGCTTATCCTTTCAGATTGTGGTGGAAGAAGGTGGTTATGAAGCTATCTGCAAGGATCGTCGGTGGGCCCGGGTGGCCCAGCGCCTCAACTACCCACCAGGCAAAAACATTGGTTCCCTGCTACGCTCTCACTATGAACGCATTGTTTATCCCTATGAGATGTACCAGTCTGGAGCCAACCTTGTGGTAAGGATGCCCAGTGAGGGTGCAGTGAGGCTTTCCCCCCAAGACACAGGTTACCATACTTGTTCTTAATAGTTCTGGTTCTGTGATCTAGAAACCCGAGAGCTAGACCTTACCCTTTCCTATTAGTGCCTTTTCTCTTCCCACACTACCAAAGCTCAAAGGTCTTGGAGTTATCTATGAGGCCAGCCTACTATTATTTAACGAAGTCTTAACTGATACAAGAGTTCTGAGAAGGGAAGGATCTTTTGGACTGGAGAGGGCTGGGAGGAGATGGAATCTGATTTACTTTGGGAGATGGTTGAATAGTAGGTTGTTAGAAGGGGGAATAATGTAAGCAAAACATTGAGAAGAGTTTCAAAAGTGTGCCTGAGCTAAAAGATAAAGGCCCGTTGAACAAAGGCTGTTGGGGAGAGGAGTGCTGACTCTTAACTTTGGTAGCCACTGGTGAGGATGGAGGGAGGTTCTTGCTCTTGGGGTGTGTTGTCGCATGCTCTGACCCCTGCCTTTCATCTGTTCCCAGCAGTGTAACACACGTCCGTTTGATAATGAAGAGAAGGACAAGGAATACAAACCTCACAGCATCCCCCTTCGACAGTCTGTGCAGCCTTCCAAGTTCAACAGCTACGGCCGGCGGGCCAAGAGACTGCAGCCTGATGTGAGTACTTCTCTCTCACAGTTGCTCTAGGTTGGAAAGAACCCTCTCGCTTCCTTTGATTGAGGCCATATTTCGTGCTGCACCACTGTCTCTTATTCTCTGAGTTCTTAAACGTTAGTGTGCCTCTGGCCTTACTTTTCCTGATTTCTTCACTCTTGGCTGAGCTGCTAAACTGGGTCTTGATCTGTGTATATAATACTTTTTGCATGTCAGCCCTTCTTGCTTGTCTTACTTCTTTCCTGACTCTGCCTTCAATCAGAAGCTTATGTGCCAGGTGTTCTCCTGGCACTGGAGATAGAGCAGAGAATAAGATAGATACTGTCCTTGAGATGACTAAAACATGTAATTTAGCACACCATATTAATAACTACCACTTGTTGGAAGTGCCAAAACATTGTTAGATATATAGATATTATCTATAAACCCCCTCATCACTATAAGGAAAGAGTTAATATGCTCATTTTGTAGTTGGAAAGACTGAGATCATGTCTTCAGTTCCTTCTAAAAGAGGCTGAGGAGGGAGTTCACTTCCCCAGTCTCCAAAAAGCAACTCTGAACTCTTGCCCTGACCTGTCTGTGCCTGAGGCCCTGGTATGAGCTTGGGTGTTACATAGTCTGAGCTATTGTTCTTTTTTGCTTCAGATAGCAGTCTTCATTTTCTTCTTTGATTCTAGCCGGAACCCACAGAGGAAGACATTGAAAAGAATCCAGAGCTGAAAAAGCTACAGATCTATGGGGCAGGCCCTAAGATGATGGGCCTGGGTCTCATGGCCAAGGATAAGACTCTGCGGAAGAAAGGTAAGGCCTAACAGGCTAGAGATGGCCTCACCTGGGGAAAGAAGGCAGGGCCTATGTGTCCTAGACCTATGTTTAGAGTCACTTCTTTCTCTCCCAGATAAGGATGGGCCTGAATGTCCCCCCACTGTAGTGGTGAAGGAGGAATCAGGCGGAGATGTGAAGGTGGAATCAACCTCTCCCAAGGCCTTCCTGGAAAGCAAGGAGGAGTTGAGTCATAGCCCAGAGCCCTGCACCAAGATGACCATGAGGCTGCGGAGGAACCACAGCAATGCCCAGTTTGTAAGGACTCAGCCCTGACATCCTAATGCTCTGCTTCTCATCCCATCTATAAGCATTTCCCCAGCCTGGCACTGGACCAGGTTGTGTTCAGTAGAACAGTGTGCCTGATAGGTCTTACTGTCACGTAGCTCAATTGGGGAAACAAAGCCAACTCATTTGGAACAAGGAACAAGAAAGGGTGATCAAGTGCTGTCTACTGGTATGTGAAGTGCTAGAAGGGTCCAGAGGGGGAGACTCACTGTCCACTGCTTTAGGATAAAGACATAAACCTAATCCAGTCCTTGGTGATCTAGCCTGATTTCCCATCACTGCCTACTTCATCCCTCTGCTGTAGCCATACTGAAGTACTTGTTTGTAGATTTGTTTATTTTTCTTCCAAGACATGCCATGCTCTTTCAACCCCAAATTATTTGCACATGCTGTTTTTTCTTCCTGGAAGAGTTGCCTTCTGTGCTTGCTCTGCTCCAATGCCAAGCTTCAGTTTGCTGTCCTGTCCAGTTCAAATGTCACCTTTTCAGTGAAGTCCTTCCTCAAAGCCTTCATCACCATCTGATTTGATTGCTTCTCTAGGCTCCCAAAGTACACTTTATGGGCTGCTATTGGCAGTTTTTAATTTTTATGAACATGTGTTTCTAGAGCACTATACACCTTTGGAAGGCAGATATTATTCCTTATCCATTTTCTGTGCCATAGAGTCCAGCATAGTGCAGAATACAAGTTCAGTAAGTATTGAATACAAATGGGACAGTTCAGTCCATTTGTGGGTGTTAAAGACTGCTTTCCCGCCTCCATCTCCTTATTGGGGAGATGGTACATGCATTCAGTTGAACTTCAGACCTTACATGTCTAACCTGTACCAAGCCACAAATGGTCCAGCTGGCAAGCACAGTAAGATTTCTAGTAGAGAACTTTGGGCTAGTGTACTGTCTGGAGGGGCCTGGTGTTTGAAGACTGGACAGGACTATTAACTTTTGCTTCTCTTCTCTGGCAGATCGAGTCATATGTATGCAGGATGTGTTCCCGGGGGGATGAGGATGACAAGCTCTTGCTGTGTGATGGCTGTGATGACAATTACCACATCTTCTGCCTGCTGCCACCTCTGCCTGAGATCCCTAAAGGTGTCTGGCGGTGCCCAAAGTGTGTCATGGCGGTAAGACCTCCACTGCCCCAGACCACATAGGGTATCCATGCCTTCCTTCATCTGGCCTTATGGGGAGGCAGCCTCCTAGTTCAACCACAGTCCTGTTTTGAGTCTATGGGGTGGGAAGTGGGCTCAGCAGAGCTTTGGGAGAAAGAAGAAAAGGGAGACCCAACCCCTAGTTCTACCCTGTGAGAACTCCCAGACCCCTGTGGAAGGGTGTCGTGATTAGGTGGACTCTGTGTGGTGACATATGAGCAGATACTTAATTGGGTGTTAAAAACAAGTATGGCAGTTAAGAGGAGAAAAAAATTACTAAGAGTAGTAATCAGGGAAGACGTCAGGAATGCACTTTGAAGGATAGGAATAGAATTTTAAAAAAATATTCCACACTGGGCATGGTGGTGCATGCCTGTAATCCCAGCATTCGGGAGGCTGACGCAGGAGGATCATTGCGAGTTTGAGACCAGCCTGAGCTACAAAGTGAGCTCAAGGCCAGCCTGAACTGCACAGCGAGACCCTGTCTCAAAAAGACAGAAAAAAAAAATCCTTTTATTTTCCAAATCTACCTATACCTCTCTTCTTAAACAAAATAGACAAATTACCTACCCCCCACCTAGAGATAATCATTGTTAATACCCTGGTATATTTTCTTTGCTGTTGGGTAAATGTAACTAAGTTTAACAAGTTTGAGACAGTGTTAGATATTTTCATTTGTTACTTCATAGTCATTTGTCTGTATTGTTTACTCAAGGTATGAATTTTTTTCATCATGTGAGTTTAATATTTAGTAGTTTTCCTTCTGTTACAATATATAGATTGGTTTGTAGTGGTGCAGACTTTTAACTAGACAGGGTGGGCAAGTGTTCTAGACTGAGGGCAGAGTAGCAGTGGCAGAGTTACATGGAGGAGAATGTGCCATATTGAGAGCATCAGAAGCAGCATTGAGGGCCATGTGCCCAGGAATTCTGGCAGGTCCATTTTGTGAGTTTCCTACCTTCATCCAAATTCCTACTGCTCAGCTTCTGCATTTCTCTCTGGGTTTCTGGAGAGCAGACATTGATAGTTTTGCCTTATTTTAAGGACTCAGTGGTGGTTGTACAAACCAGCTGTGCACACGCACATGTATATACATACAGATGCACACAGATGGGGTAAGACCAGGGCAGTGCACAATTGCCTGGGCAGTGGTGATGGTAATGTAGAAAAGTTTGGGTACCCAGTAGTGTCTTAGATGAGGGTAACTGTCAGCTGTATTTGGTTCCCTTCTAGAAGTGATTATGAGCCAGTGGACCAGATTATTTATTTTGGAAACATGATCAGGATACGTGTTGACTGTGGGGTACACTCAGTTCTCATCTGAAATTATGAACATAGGTACACGTGAGGGAGACCCATGTCCTGTCTTTTGAGATAGTCGAAAGAACAGAGTTGGACATGGTGGCACAAGGCTGTAATCCCAGCACTCTGGGAGACAGGGGCAGGAGGAGCACAAGTTCAAGCCCACCCTGAGCAACTTAGTGACTTAGTAAGATCCTGTCTCAAAATAAGAAAGCGACTGGGAATGTAGGTCAGTGCAGAGGCTCAGGGCTCAATTCCTAGTACTACAAGGGGGAAAAAAGGAGCAGTGGAACAGTGTAGGCTTTTGTACTGTAGAAGCTGATGCTTTCATTTTTGTGCAACAAGGTGTTAGAATTTTCTGTGCCATTTTCCTAGGCTTGTAGTTCTAGTCGAGGCATCAACAAAATTTTCCTCTGTATCCTATGTGAAGTCATTTTTTTACCAGACAGGAAAAATGGTGGTAGAGGAGTATGGGATAGCGTATGGAACTCAGAGCTCATGGCTTAGATAGTGAAGTCTTTACAAGAGCATGGACTGTAATGATGAAGCAGCACTTTCTGGAGGCTGTGGGATTGAAGTTAGGTTTTACGTTTTTGTTTTGTTTTGAAATGAAGTCTAATTATGTTGTCCAGGCCAGCCTCAAGCTCCTGGGCTCAAGTGATGCACCTCTCTCAACCTCCTGAGTAGCTGGGAGTACAGGTGTGGTACCATGCCAGGCTTGAAATTGACCTAAAGCTTCTTGTTTCCTATTCCTACCCCACATTCTAGTTCCACTTGTGAGGATTCTCCTCTGCCTTTGTCTTGGTGACATGTTCTCCTTTGGGTTTCAGGAGTGTAAACGACCCCCTGAAGCCTTTGGCTTTGAGCAAGCTACCCGGGAATATACTCTGCAGAGCTTTGGGGAGATGGCTGACTCCTTTAAAGCCGACTACTTCAACATGCCTGTGCATGTAGGTGATGGAGGGCTGGGGTAGTGTTGGGATTAGGGTCATAGATGTTGGTACCTAATGGTTTCACCCCATCTGGGGCAGTGGGGCTTAGGATAAAATGGGCCATGCTCATCTGCTACCCCTGTTCCCCCAGATGGTGCCCACAGAACTCGTAGAGAAGGAGTTCTGGCGGCTGGTAAATAGCATTGAGGAAGATGTGACTGTTGAGTATGGGGCTGACATCCATTCCAAAGAATTTGGCAGCGGTTTCCCTGTCAGTGACAGTAAGCGGCACCTAACCCCTGAGGAGGAGGTGAGTGGGTAATTATCACGGTTGTATTTTAGCTTTGTGAACTTCAGCAAGTCATTTGGTATCTGAAGGACACAGTATTTTTTCTATAAGATTGGAGATAATGATACCTGTATACACTTGCTGTGAGGCTTAGATAAAATGTTTGGTTTTGTTTTCAGTGCTTACAGGGCAGGTGGTGTGCTGCTGAGCTATATCCTGAG
>PVLD010027929.1:0-20093 GCA_004027595.1 Dinomys branickii
GGTAACATTATGTAGGACAGCATCCAGAGCTAATTCCCTTCTATGTTCTCTATAATTCTGTATTTCCTCAATCGTTTTTGTATTAACAGAAGTGAAGATAACTTTATATTATACAGCATCCAGTGCAAATTCCCTACTATCTTCTCTATAATTTGGTATTTCCTTTAATGTTTTTGTGTTAACTAATGTGAAGATAACTTTATGTAATACAACATCCAGTGCTAATTCCCTACTATATTCTGTATAACTTTGTATTTTCTGTATTGTTTATGCCTTTCTGGTTCATATGTCTCCATTCTTTTGTCTTTAAAATAAAATTAAAATAAATAAATACTAAAACACAGCTGGGTGTGCTTGGTACACACCCGTACTCCCAGCGCTTGGAGGCTAAGGCACAAGGACTGTTAGAGCTCTGGACTTCAAAGCCAGCCTGGGGGACAGAACAATATGGTAAGGCTCCACCTCAAAAATAAATAAAGGACACTATCTATATTTTTGTATTTGTGTGTGTGTTTTTTTGAGACAAGGTCTCGCTATACAGTTCAGACTTGCCTTGAACTTACTTTGTAGCCCAGGCTGGTCTTGAACTTGCAATGATCCTCCTGCCTCAGCCTCCCAAGTGCTGGGATTACAGGCGTGCGCCACCACATCAGCAAGGACACTATTTATATTTGATTAAAGCTCTACATGTGTAGGCAGACATGGGGATACGCACCTGTAATCCCAGCATTCAGGAAACGGAGCCAGAATGACTGTGAACTCAGTGTAGCCTGGACTACATAGACAGCAAGTTCGAGGGCAGCTCGGGCTACATTTCAAGACATTGTCTCAAAAAATCAAAAGCAAAACAATCTACATCTATTATCATTTCCATGTGGTGTCTTTGCTTATCATACACACTCCACATTTTCCCCAGTACTGAGCACTGAATGACGGACCTTTGCGCTGAGCCTCATCCTCTAGTGTCATGTTTCATTTTGAGACAGGATCTCAAAGTTGCCCAGGCTGGGTTCAACCTTGATCCTCCTGCCTCAGCCTCCCAGAGTGCTGGATTTTGGGTGTGTGCCACTGTGCTGACTCACATTACAGACTGATTCTGCATTGACCTCTCAACCTATCAATAGCTTCTGTCACTTATGGCTGAAAGTCTAACTTGTTTAGAAGGCTGATCTCCTACAAAATCCATCCGAGCCTTCTCAGCACTTACTCTTAATTGTAAGTGGACAAAAAATTATAAAATCAGAATGTATACACCATAATTACATTTACTTCAATTTTCCAAGGTTGAAGATTTGTGTTATCGTGATCCTACCTAAAGACAACAAATCTAGATGCCAATTTCCAAGTTCAAATAGGGCTCAGCAGGAAAAAGACCATGCAGATATTTGTGGCACTAAAGGCTTTTCAGTTAATACTTGGAAAGAGGCAGATTCTTTTCAATGCATCTCGGGTGCTCAGTGACCCTGTGCTACTTGCTGATTTTGCGGGATGCCAAACTTCATGCTGAGAGGAAAACGGAATGCAGAGAACACCAAGAAAAATGAGTTCCACAATTAGAAGCCTTTTGCATCATTCAGATGTTAAAGACGATAGTGATTTAGACTGGGTGACAACGGCAGTGGTGACAGAGGAGAGGTCAGGATAGATTCTGGAGTAGAGGGCATAAAATATGCTGTTGGGTCAGATTTAGAGAAAGGCAGACATCAAGAATATTATTTAATTGAGCTACTGATGGATGGGTGGTAACGTGTATTAAGATTGAAAGGGATGGAGAATTAAAGAGTGGTAGAGGCTGTGATATAGCTCAGTGCCACAAACACCTCCCTGGTAAGTGCAAGGTCCTGAGTTCAATTCCCAGTACCAAAACAACAACAACAAAATAAAGAGTGGTAGAAATCAGTTCTGCTTCAGATATGACATATTTAAGACATCTATAAGCCTTTCTACTAAAGGTGACACTTAGAGGTGGAAGTTGGGGCTGAGGAGTCTGATACTTTGAACCTGCGACCCCTCAGCACCCATTCAAACCCTTGGGGGTGAAATACACCCTGCCACATGGTTCTGGCAGAACTGAGATACCAAGCAGAGAGGAGAGTTCCTCACACAAGTGATCACAGACACCAGGACTGGTATCTGCCACTTCTGACTGTGCCTGTTTGCTTTTAAATCACAGAACCGCCTGGCAACACTTGGTTACAGTTCCCAGTGTTGTGCACTCAGACTTTGGAGGGGAAGGAGGCAGCCGGCAGACCAGCCCCTCTGATAGAGGCTCAGGACATTTCCTTAGAGAGCCGTGATTTTCCTCACTGAATCTCTCAGCTCTCATGGCATTTCCTTTCCTCTGGGGGAAGGCAGGGAGAGCTGGTCAGACCTTTCTTATTGTACGTTTGATTTATGACCAGTTCCATGACTAAAATTCACACATCAGCCTGCTCTTCTCCCTTCTGCAAAGTACCCCTCAATGATCCCCTCCTTTTTTATTATATCTTTGGATCGTCTCCTCCCACACTAAGTTAGGGCTGTGAGCTACTCCGTTACTGGTAGGCAAAGGTGGATGACTCCTGAGGCCACATCATCAAGGCACGACAGCTTCCGCCTTGCTGCCTGGTTTTGCTCTTGGGGGATCCAGTCAGCACATCCTGCCGGCAGCTACGGAGAGTTCATTCAGACAGAAACCAAGACCTCTCACCAGTGGAAGGGCCACTCTGCAGCCACGTGAGGAAGCCCCCTTGGGCATGGCTCCTTGGCCTCAGTCAGGCCCTCCGAAGCCTCTGCCATCTGATGAAGCCTGACACAGCCTCCCCATTCACTGCTCTAGGGCTCCTGATACAGAAAACCTGTGAATGGTAAATGGTTATCGCTCTTTAGAGTCCGGGGCGACTTGTGATGCAGCAGTAGATAATGCAGCCTTTAAAGTGGTAGTGCTGTTGTTACGGATAACTCTATTACTAGAACTTTCTACTTTGTGATGTTAAAAGCAGAAAAATAAATTCACCTGCCAGTTTTTAGAAGAGAAACGTCTAAACAATCCATTGACTCTTTAAAAATTTTTTTTATGCTGGGCGTGGTGGTGCACACCTGTAATCCCAGCATTTGGGAGGCTGAGGCAGGAGGATTGTTGCAAGTTTGAGGCCAGCCTGGGCCACAAAGTGAGCTCAAGGCCAGCCTGAAATGCATAGTGAGATGCTGTCTCAAAAAGAAAAAAAGAAATTTTAAAATATTATTTTAGTACATGAATGTAACACATAATATTTATATTGCTCATGGGAAGTTGGTACGTGTACGTAACGCATCTTAATGCCTTTTTTCGTTCCCCTGGTCCCTTCCCCGTCTTTTCTTTTTTGGAACACACTTACAGTACACAATATGTACATTCCTTGTGCGGAGTGGGGACATGCACATAACAGCCCCTGATTCCCTTTTTTCATCTCCTATCCCTCCCTCCGTCTCTTGATCCTCTTCCCTTTGACTTTTAAATCCCGAATCTGTGCTAAGAACCCCAGAAAGGAGAAGCTGTGGTTGTAGATAAAGAAATCTAATGATTTAACTTCTGTTCATCTATCATGTTTCAGGAACTCAGCCTGCTTGACAAAGGAAAACACAAAATATTTTGAATCTTTTGTTTTTCTGTCACAAACAGCTCAGAGGAAGGAACTTTGGTGTTTCCTTTACACCAGAGTGAGCTGTGCTATTTTATTTATCTGAGCATAGGAAGTTACATGATTATAAATTCCAAATATCAGTCACATCTATTCAAAGCAAATGCCTCCAGCTTCTAATCCAAACTTTCCAGAAAGCATGTTTTCTGACTCCCACATCACACACACCCTTGTAAATTTGCTCACTTTTAACAGGAATCTAAACTAACAGAAAAGTAAGTGATAAACTCATTTTCTATGGAAGCACCCACAAAATGTAATGTGACCCTGCTCTTAACAGTTGGGAGCTTCTTCTTACTGACAACCCTGTACCATGTAAATACATTTCAAGTTTATTTTCTTTTCCAGGCATGGTGGTGCATGCCTGTAATCCCAGCACTAGGGAGGCTGAGGCAGGAGGGTTGTTGTGAGTTTGAGGCCAGCCTAGGCTACAAAATGAGCTCAACACAAGCCTGAACTGCATAGCAAGACCCTGTCTCAAAAAGACAACAACAAAAAAAATGTTTATTTTCCTTCCATTATCTCATTTGAATCTTAAAACCTGTATGTGGGTGAAAAGTCACAAGGCAACCAGCCCTCCTCGTGGGAAAACTTTAACTCTCAGTATTTCTCTTCTTCCCTCACCTGTTCCACTTCAGTTCCCTTGGCCACAAAGCCAAACCTAACCTCATCCGCTTTGGCTGGACTCTGACGAACAGCCCACCTCACTCTGGGTGTTCTGGCCCAACCCACCCTGCTTGGGCTGTTCTGAACCACAGACAACACCTCCACCCCCACCACCCGAGCTCAGGCTATTCTGGCCTGCTGACACCCATCCCCCAAAAGAGTTTACAAGCCCATGCTTTACTCAGCTCACCGCTGCCTTGTTCTGCTAGGCAGTCTGCTACCCTCTGTGCTGTTCCTCCCCAATAAAGACTTCTCTTGTGTCAGAAGGTCTGGTCTGGTTCCATGCAGGTCTCGGTTTCTATCAGTGGGCGGCTCACCTCTTTTTACCAGATAAGAAAGCTAAGACCCCAAGATGTTAACCCGTCTCAATTCCTTAAACAATTTACCAACTTAACTTATCTGTCTAGAAAATGGTGGAGGTGAACTGTTCACTGAGGTCTCTTCCGACCCTAAAATTCCTTCATTCCAAATGACTGGAAGCCGGGCATGGTGACGCACACCTATAATCCTAGCATTCAGGAGGCTGAGGGGAGAGAATTGCAGGCCAGCCTGGGCTACAGAGTGAGACCGTGTCTAAAAAACAAAATGAAACAAAACAAAACCCCAAAGCCAAATGACTGGGACAAGGTCCAGTCCACGTGTGGGGTACAGACTATCTTGGTTCCACCATGGGCTGGCCTTGAATGCTTCCAGGAAGTCTCAAACTTTCCAAATCTCAGTAGCCTCATGTTAAAAGGAAGTTAATAAGCTACACCTCATAGAAGATTTTGCAAGTGGAATGAAATAGAATATGTAAATCCCTTATTCGCCCTGGGACCTTGATCTAGTTAAGTCAATTTCCCCTGCGCCCCTGGCGCTCATGCATAAAATGCCATGAGAGGCGGGAAGAACTGCTCTTTGGTGAAATGCAGCAGCTACTGTGCTTGGGCCCCTAGGTCCCTTCAGGGCTGTATCACTACTTCTCCAGCACCTAGGTTTGTCAGCTGATGGTGGTGGCTGGGTTCTGCCTAGGGAATTGCTTGGAGCTGAAGGTGGTTTATCCAAGGCCACGTCCTCTTCCCTGGAGGCAGCTCAGATGCTGTGACTGTCAATGCAGGCTGCTTTGAAAAGCAGGTTCTGCTGCTTCAATTTAGCAAAAATTGGGAGAGTATTGTGAACCTACAGCTTCTCATAAGGCTGAGCCCTGGAACAGCGCTGCGTCGAGGCCTAGCCAAGCCCTCTGGTTTCGTTTCCTTCCCACCTGGCACATGCTGTTCCCAAGCACATCCCAGCCCTGCAAATGTCTTGCAAATTTCTATCTCAGAGCTTGTGTTTTGGGGACCCACCCACCATGTTGTAACATGAAGATAATGAGATGCTAGATAAGAAGGTGCTTTAAAAACTGTAAAGTTATAGGCAACACCAGATACTGTTTACCACAGTGTGATAAGAATTATGTAGAAAATATTGAAACGATGTGTTTCTTAGTACTTCCTACAAATTGTGTTCCTCTCCTGCCATTCTACCATGATGGCTCCAGAAAAGAAAAAGGCTATCTTGTGCAGAAACAGACATGATGGAGGAGAAGCGCCTTCTAGTCCAGAAAATTTAGGGCAGTGTTCAGCTTAGGAAGAGAAGAGGGTAGATGAGAGGAAAGACCAGGGAAAGGAGGTTGGATACTAGCGTCAACACCCTCTGAGCATACAGTGTGTGGAGAAGCAATAAAAACATCCACACAGGCTCAGATAAGACCGAAATCTTGGGCCTAGTGACTGGTACCCTTTGGGACTAGGTGGAGGGAAGCTGCAAACTGAGAAAGTCCACTGGCCTTGGGTGGCTACAAGCAACAGCCAAGCCTTGGGAGAAAGGAGGGCCAGGCAGACGAGCACAGCTCTCTACACCTTGTGTGTGGCCAGTGTCTGCCAGGTACAATAGGAATCAAGCCACCTTCCCCTTCTTCCCAAAGACAGAAAACAGGATACTGAGGATGGAGCCAGTCAGGAAGAGAGGAAGGAACTCTGCAAGGCCATCACAGCACCCATATGGCAAACTGACTTCAAGTAGAAATGCTTATGAGAGAATGCTAGCCTAGAAGAGGGTCTGAAGACAGCGGGGTGGTCACAGGGTCAAAAATTATCACTGGATGCCACAGTGTTAAGATATTTTCTTTTAAAAATAATTAAAAACATGGGTTTAACAATATAAGGTAAACTACATGCTTTGGCATGTGTTCTGTTTATATGCTTCAGAGATGTTTACTTCACATTCTAAGCAGTTTCTTTCTCTTTTTTTTGTGGCAGTGCTGGGAATTTAACCCCGGGTCCTGCACATGCTACACAAGCGCTTTACCATGGAGCTGCACCCAAGCCCCATGTAATTTGTTTCAATATGCAGTGTTTTATCAATTATTGTGGTAAGTCCATACTTACAGACTGGAAGGAAGTGGTAATTTGTGATGCTAACACATGTGTATCAATTTATTTATAATGCAATAAAAATATATTGAAATTTAAAGAACCATAAAAGAAACAATCTTTGTCAAGCTCTTAATGTGGGGCACATTTTGTATCTAGTTTTAGGTCATGGTGTAGAAAACAATTTTTTTTTTCAATATGGAAGAAGACACTTTTATTAACTGACTAAATCATAAAAACACCATGGTAGATACCTCAGTTCATCCTTCTAGTAAGCCTATGGATCTGGTCTTCCCTACTGCCAGCATCACCACCTTGCACAGAATGGGTGGCCTTTTCCTTCACCCCACTGAGTGGAGAGGACAATTTGAAGGCCACAGGATGTTCTTTGCCTCTTTGAAGCATTTTCCCACGAGTCAGAGCCTCCATGCAGATGGTGCCACATCTCCCAAGAGATCAAACGGCCAGTGAGTGATCTGTCAAGGCAGTTCCCTGCTTGCTGATTTTGCCATGGCCACCCTTGTATATTAGCTCATTTACTGGCTTCAGGTTTGGGTGCCCCCTACCATGTATGGTCCACAATTCTCAGCATGTTAGCAGAAGCCTTGCTGAGCTTAATGAAGGTACTACTGAAGATGTGGTGAAGGGGAAGAGGCTGCAACACCTTGCAAAACTTTGGGCTCACACCACTGATACCCCTGATCCAGATGACAAATGCCAGTGTGGGTTCTGCAGGTCCATAGAGGTTGCCAGCTGTTCTTGCCACCCATGCCCTTTGAAGCTCAGTTCTGTCCATCTGTCTGTACTCCTCATGACAGCACCCAGCTCCTTCAGAGATGAGCTTCCTCCTTGCCTTTCAGTGCATCTTTGGGGCGAACCTCTTTCTCAGTCACTTTACCTTCAGCTCTGCGAAATGTCTTCGCTTTTTCTTAAGGGTTTCTGGCACAGCAATAACCTTCTTTTTCTTCTCTTTGACACCCTCCATGGTTCCAGCCAGAAGAGCGCAGAAAACAACATATTAATTTTTATTTAAATTATGTCTTCCAGTGTGACAGAAGTTCAAAATTGCATTCGTGATTTTTGGATTGTTATCTATTACATTTATTTAATATCATTTTATTTCATTTATTTATTTATTTTTTGGTCTTTTTGAAACAGTCTCATTTTGGAGTTCAGACTGGCCTGGAGCTCACTTTGTAGTCTAGCCCGGTCTCAAATTAGCAACGATCCTCCTGCCTCAGCCTCCTGAGTGTGGGGTTATAGGTATGTACCACCACGTCCAGCTAATTTATTTTATTTAAAACAGAAGTAAAATACATCCAGAAAGAGCATGTTTACAGATTTTTACTATGCTATATTTCTGAAATGTAAGCATGCATTTCCAACGCATACCTAAGTAACAGTTAAGAAAATTTTTAAAAATTAAGGGAAAATTGTAGTAAAGGGCATTGTGGTAGATGGACAACTGGTGGTCATCTTATAACCTCCAGTGGAACTGAGTAAGCGTGGTGCTGGGTGCGGGAGGCCCCCCTGTGGACTGTTGCCAGCAGCATAAGAGGCAGAACTGGAGAAGGAGAAAAAAGCTTTTGAAAACTAAAGAGGCTATTGGGAGCGGAGAAAGGCACCCGAGGTTGGAGCTGGTGGAAGCCGTGAGGAGCTGTTGGTTCTGCTGGAGGTGCTTGTCATGCTGGCTTTCCTGATGAACCTGGCTGTTTTCATCATCTTCTGAGGAGCTCGGGACCTCTTTAGCACTGTGAATGGCTTCGGTTCACTTTGGGGGAGCTCTGGTCTTCACTTTGAGCATCGCTTCCTGGCTCGGGAGGGGAAGATGATGCACTGGGAGTCTCTAGGAGAAACTTGTTGCGTTGGCTTCCCTGATGGGAACTCAGCCGTGTTGATCATTGGAGGAGCTCGGGACCTCACTGTTGCTGAGGATGGCTGTGGTACTTTCCAGGGGAGCTCAGGTTCTTCTGAGCGTTGCTTCCAGGCTCCCGTGCAGATCCCTCAGCCGGCTAGCACAGATCTTGCATCCTGCTGGCAAAGACTTCCTAGAGTCCAACACTGACCTTTGGGCTTTCGCGGGAGATCTGTGAAGCAGGCCTGCATGAGATATTGTTCTGGGCTCTGGGTTTCCAGTTGGATTCATGGGAAGCATTGTTATGAGCTTTGGGTCCTTTTTCTTTTATTTGGGCTCTGGGTCTTAAATTGGACTCATGTAGGACATTATCATGGGATCCAGGCCTTCAGCTGGATTCTTGGTCTATGTTGTGGGGACAGATTTCCTGCACTCTTTTGTATGTTGTTCTTGGGGTGACTATTATAAATAATCTTATAAAATATGTGTCCTTATTATGTATTGTGTCCCCTTGCAAATAACCCCAAACCAACACAGGCATGTTATCAAATTGCACCATTTGAGTGGTCCTGACAGGTACCTTTTGTTGAATATAAACTTTATTGCAGTAAGTGTTAAAGTGTAATATTTATTAAATGTGCCTGTGAAAGAAAATTAAATGTAGGGCTGGAGCTATAGCTCAGTGGAATAAGCACCTGCCTGGCAGGCACAAGGTCCTGAGTTCAATCCCCAGTACTGAAAGAAAAAAAATTTAAATGTATGTATGTTCATAGGAAAATATGGCCAGGACAAAATATGCTTTCTAAACTGCTTTTTAAAAATTTTTGCTCCAGGGCTGGAGGTACAGCTCAGTGGGGTAAGTGCTTGCCGCTAAGCACTAAGGCCCTGAGTTCGATCACCGGTCCCGGAAAAAAAAAAAAAAAAAAAGGAATGGAAAAATTTTTGGTCCAGGAGTAGAACTCAGGACCTTGCACTTGCCAGGCAGGTGCTTATGCCACTGAGCTATATATCCCCAGTCCAAAATATGCTTTCATAATTCTATAATGTTACTAGGAGTTTTACCCTTGAGAGTTTTTATGTCTTACAAATTTCCTATGCTGAGTATGCTACTTTTTTTTTTCCAGTACTAGGCATTGAACCCACGGGCTCATGTTTCAATGCACTTTGCCACTGAGCTACATCCCATCCCTTTTTAATTTTTATTTCATGACAGGGGCTCACTAAGTTCCCTATACTGGTCTCAGACTTGGGGCCCTCCTCCCTCAGCCTCTCTCAACGCTGGGATTATGCATCACCTGCCTGGCCGAGTATGTTACTTTTAAGTCAGAAAATAAATCAGTAAATGGTAAGAAGTCCGAGGTGGACGGCCTTCTGGTCCTTGTGATAGAAGCCTCTTTAATAAGAAGGTTGAAGAACACGCAACAGATGATGGGGCTCCACACGCCGTGGTACAATGCTGGGATCCGGAGAGGGTCAAAGAGCACTAGAAGCACAGTGAGAAAAGTGGGTGAGAAGGGGGTGAGAGGCAGTTACAAGGACCTAAAGGAAAAATTAAAATGATGAAGGTTTTGTTCATAATGGTTGCCAGGCCCCCTGACTACCTTCTGCTCCTCACTTGAGATCAGAGCTCCAACTCTCCTGAGTTGTTCTACTTTTGAAGTTGGGTGATGTATCACACCCTCTGGAGGAGCCTGCCTCTCCTTAAACCCACAAAGCTATCACACGATACAGCTAAGTTCAGGGGCACTGAGATATCCATGAGGTACACACTTGCCAAGGGCCAGTGGACGCAGGGGAGAGACAGTGACACCCCTCTTCTGCCGTAGGCTCCTCTGAGATGCAGCTTCACCTGTCATCAGTCCTTCCAGAAACGTCCCTCAAGCAGACAGCAGGGGTGATTTCCATCATTACTTCACAGTAGAAACCAGGAACTTCCTTAGTAGATCACCTTGTGCTTTGGTTTTTATAGTACCTAGGCTTAGACCAACTTTACCAACATAGTGACACTGGGAACAAGGACAGAGGAGACGAAGGATTAAAGAAATATTTAGAAAGTTGTAATGGCACCACTTTGGTGGCTCATCTAATGTGTGACAATTTTCTAATTTGGAAACTTCAGGGACCCTCTCTAGCACAATTTCCAGCTTTCAGTCCATTATTTATTGAATGAATGGATGAATTATGGTATCCTGACTAAGGTGAAGACTGCAGAAAGTACTAACGAATCATAGGTAGAATAAACTCAGAGGGGTTTTTAACAGTTCCCAGAGGGTAATGAACACAGGTGTTTGTGATCTTTTCTTAAGAGGTCCCAATGCATTATGTGTGAATGAGTGACACAGGCCTGGGGAAACACGACAAGCTGAGCCTAGGAGGTGCTGACAGCCTGTCTGGAGTTCACAGGAAGTTTGTTCGTGTCGAATCTGAACCCAGCCTGTTCAAGTAACACAGTGGACTTTAAACCATCTCAGTTGTCCACGCTTCACCCAGGCACGTCGAATAGTGTTAAATCCTAAACCCCTCATCTCACTGAGGTATTTTAATTTTTATGAAAACCATAGGAAAACAGAGCTGAAGAGGCTTCCAGAGAAGATCTGGCCAAGTCCTTTGTACGGGAATGATTTGGCACATGGGTTTAGGGAAAATGCTGATATTTATTTTTCTGTAGGGCTGACTGACATGAGAGTACCAAATAACAATATTATGTTATAGAAATGCTGGCCAAAATAAGCTTACAGAGCTAAACAGTAAGAAGCATCTTTTGTTCGATTATAATTGGGTGATGACCTCCTAAATGTCCAGTTCTTTTTGGCAAAAGTAGGGATGTTTTGGCTTAAACAGCATTTATGGCTGAGCATAAATGCTAGATGAGAAATGACAAATAATAATCATGCTTGGTGCTAAAAGTAAAATTACTGATCTAAAAGCATAATGAAAACTCCAGTGCCTTTCACAGTGGAGCAGTATCTTTTAAAGTACTCAAGATATAAAGTCATCAAGAGAGGAGAAAGTCAAGTAAGTTAGTAATTTTTTAAAAATATGCATGGGAAGCTTAATACATTCCGTGTATTGTTCTAAGAACTTTATACACCTTGTTCATCGAAGTCTTAGAATAACCCTACAGGGGCTGGGGATATAGCTCAGTGGAATAAGCGCTTGCCTAGCAAGCGCAGGGTCCTGAGTTCAATCCCCAGTACCGCAAAAAAAAAAAAAGAATAACCCTACGAAGAGGGTTATGAGCCCTAGGTCACCGAGGCAGAAACTGGAGCACTGAAAAGGCGAGCAACTTCCCAAGGTCGCAGGGTTACGCAGCACAGCGCAGCGGATGCAGGATTTGAAGCCACGCCTGGCTGCTTTGCATTTGATGGCTCTGTTATCCTGGCAATCAGCATTTTAAAATGCCCCGCCTGGCCCCCTGATGGAGACACCACGGTGTGGTCAGGGTAACTGAGCCCAAAGCAGGTCCCCAGCTCATCTTCTGCTATTCTAGTGCACACGCTCACCAGGCAAAACACAGATCACCCGCGCTGTGACATTGCCTCGCCCTGTGCTCCCTTTCTGTCACTCAATGAATGCAGTTTGAGTCATGGATTTATGTGACTGTAGCATTCAACTGCACCCCAATAGTCGGGATCAGTCTTGGAGCAGAAGCCAGTCAGGGCTAAATTCATGAGACTGGGTAAGAACGAAATGTTCTCAAGCTCATCCTCACTGAAGGACAGCTTGTCTCAGCACTGCTGTACACGGTGTGTGCCTCTCTTCATTGGTCTCTTCCGGAGTGATTTATTGGGTGCCTTTCAAGCCACAGGCAGTGTTTGAGGCTGAAGCTGCTCTGTTGAACAGGAACGACCAAGTCCCTACTGTCACAGAACGTACATTCCGAGACGAGAGGGATCGTAATCAAGTACACAGGTCAATGAGATCTAATAAAAGACACGAGGGAAAATAAGCAGAGTAATTGGGTAGACAGCTGCATCCGCCCTATGTGGGATGCCTGCTTTGGTGACGTTTGGGCAGGGGCCTGATGAGGCAGAAAGGGAGCCCTGTGGCCACCTGGGCATCGAAGGAGAGCAAACAGCAAATACAAAGACCCTCCAGCAAAAGCGAGGTTGATGTTTTCAAGGAAGGGTGAGAAGGCCAGCCTGACTGGAGAGCAGTGAGCAGGAAGGAAAGGGTTAGAAGACAGGTGACTGAGTTCAGCAGGAGTCCAATCCTGTGGGCCAGGCCAGGCCGGGCTGTGGTTAGGCAGGGGATTTTATTCCCATTGTGGCTGGGAGGCTACGAGGGCTGGGAACAGGAGGGCCAGCACATCTCACTTACGTGTTCAACGGACTGCCTGGCAGCTCTGTGCAGAGTGACCCGGCTGTGAAGCAGTGGGAGCAGGGAAGTA
The DNA here is from genome assembly GCA_004027595.1 of Dinomys branickii. NCBI lineage: Eukaryota > Metazoa > Chordata > Mammalia > Rodentia > Dinomyidae > Dinomys > Dinomys branickii. The sequence continues at coordinate 12,964 of PVLD010027929.1, forward strand.
GGTAGGCGTGCCTGCAGTAGATGGGGCAGGAGGTGTCAATGACTTGGACTAGTTGCTGGGGCAGCAGGCGGTAGGAGAGGGTGGGGCTCGGGGCATATTTAAATCCATGTCTGAATTTGTAAACAGCAAGAGGTGATGGATGGGAGGTGGAGTGTGAGGGAGAGGAGTCTAGGGCACTGGAGGTGTAATATTATTTGGGAAATATTCATCTGGGAAAAGGAGAGAAAATTGAGTGGGCGACATCTTAAGGTAAAATGGGAGAGCCCTGAGCACCAGGGTCACAGTCCTTGCCTGAGGGGACACTTCCCTGATAACCCGAAGGGAGGCCCACAAGAGGGCACACTTCGGTCTTCCAGCCAGCACTGGTTACCTCTCAGAGGACAATCAAAGCCAGCTGAAGAAAGTTCCACCTTTTTTTTGCAGGTGGAGGAAAACTTTCTAACAGGGTGTTATGGTTGATACATTGTGTCAACTTGGGGAGTCTAGAGGTTTGGCTGAGTGATTCAGCCCGAAGCTAGGGTGCTTACTTTGTATACATCCTGAGCCTGTGGAAAAGAGGGGATGGAGACTGTGTGAGAGCTACACGCCCCCTAGGTGGGGGTAGCCTGTTTACAAGGTAAGGGAGCAAAAGAGGCTGCTTGCCCCCCACTCCCCCTTTTGCTGGTTGTTTTTGCTGTGCTCTGTAGGCGTGAATGTTTGCCCTCTGCCATGGGCCACTCTGCCTCAGAACCAGCCAAATATGGACTTAAACCTCCATAAACTGTAAGCCAAGTAAACCTCAGCTTCATTTTGGGTGTTGGGTATTTTGTCTCAGCAATGAGAAAAAAGTAACCAAGACAGGGGGGCTGTCAGTTCTATACCATACACACCCTGGAAATAAATACGTATGTGTCTGGTGTCAGTGTACAGCAGTGTATGTGACATCCATCTCGGGTTAGTACTTACCTGGTTGGAGGTACTTTATATAGTTCAGTACCAGGCTGCATCTATGACCCTCCCTCATCACTCCTTGTTTTCTCAGGCCAGAAGCCGATGTCCTTCCTCCCTGGCTGGGCTCTGTTACACACAGAAAATACTAAACAGCAACCTTGGAAATGAAAGAATTTTAGAGCAGGAAGGAAGATGTAGGCCAAACCTTCCCTTACTTTAAAGGAAACAGAGGCTAGAGAATCTAAGAGACGCCTGTACGTTCCAACAGCGGCTGTCTGTGTGCAACAGCGCTGACCTTTTCAGAAACACACTTTCGGTGCATCCAACGTATTTCTAACTCCCAGATGTGCATTTAGTAAGAGACCTCTGTTCCCGGCTCTTGTGTTAGCAAAGCAAGAAGGAGCTAGGCAGAAAAAGGAAGACGATGCGTTCAGTATGTCTTTCAACACATTATCATTACCGTAGCGAAATTTTCTCCAAGTGATCTTTGGGAAGTGGCTACCCATGCTTTAAAGAGCTAGGTCATGGAGACCGAGGGTGCAGCTCCCATGGGACACAAGTGCATGGCAGTGGTGGTGTCTGCCAAGCGTGAGACACAGCTCGATCCCAGCACTGCTTTCTTTCTGCCTACGCACGGACAGCTACGTTATGATGGAAACCCGCGCACCACTCATTTCATTGTGTCCTCCAGTGAGACTGAAGGTCCTGCTGGGGCAATGCCTGGCGATGTGACTGGGGGCTGTTGGTTGTAATTGCTGTTTAGATGTAATAAAACCCCTAACAGACCTGTGGCTCACAACTTTCATTTTGGTGAAGAACGTCCTACTCCCGTTAGTACTATTGCGTGTTTCGTACACTTCAGGCCTTGTACTGAAGACCTCATCGGCACCGTCTCTTTGATATCTAATTCCAACACTACCCCACTGCCTTTTAGAAACCGTGAACTTGAGGCACTGGGAACCAAGAAACTGAGTATCCGCCACAGGTTATGTTGGTAAGCAGTGAAAGAGCCAGTGTTTGGAAACTTACCGCGAATACTTAATACCCTGGTTTGTTTGTTTGTTTTATCCTTAGGGAAGCCTTACAATCTTTGGAGAGGAAACACGGCGGTTGTTGAGTGTTTCAGCTGTTTCAACCAGTGAGATGGGACCGGAAGGCCCGTTCACACACTTGGCTCCTAACAGGGGCTGTCTGCTTTCACACTGGAAACGGGCCGTCGAGGAAAGCCGAGCACTATCTTTTAACATCATTTGTCTCTGACTTTTTTTACTTTTTGGTTTTCTCAAGTGTCACAAAGCATTCGCTCAACGCCCTGGCCTGTTTTGATACCCCCTAGGTAAAAGTCGGAGGACAACTTGGACGAAGGACAACTTTTAAGAACAGTCCGTCCTCACTTTGATGAAAGAAATCGAATGGAGACGATTTGTTCAGATCGAGGCATCCCACAGCCCCGGTCCTCGGCGACCCCGCTGCTCATCCGGCCGCCCAGCCCCCCGCGCGCAGGCCAGCGTGGGCGAGCCCTCCCCGGCCAGGGCAGGGCGCGAGAGGGGGCCGCGGGCCGGGAGGGCTGGGGGAGCACCAGGAGGAAGCGGGCCGGGCGGGGCCGCGGTCTCCCGGGAGGTCGCGCCTGCGTCTCAGCGCCGGGGCAGGGCGGGAGCGGCGGAAAGCCCGCGTCCCCTCCCCAGGACTCTGTGTCCCCCGCCCCTCCCCCGCGCCCTCCCTCCCCCCTCCCCGTGCCTCTCCCCCCCAGGAAGCGCGCCCGCCGCCCTCCCCCGGGCCGGGCTTGTAAACACACGGCCCCCTCCCACCCCCGCCCGCAGCCAGCCCGGCCCGCGCCTCCGGCCCCCCCACCTCCCTGCCCGCCCGGACATCTGGCGAGGGGCTGGCGCTCCAGGTGTGGCTCCCGGGCGCCAGGTGCGCGTTCCCGCCCCTGCCGGCTGCGGAGTCTGCGGGGGATCGGGGGAATCGGAGCCGCCCGCCCCGGCCGCGCGCCCCGCTGGGCTCGGCCTCCCGGACCGAGTGGGCAGCGCCGCGCAGACCCGCGCGTCCGGAGCGCGCGAAGTGGGGCGCGGGCGGGAGAGCGGGACTCGATTGGGTCTCCGCGGACGCCCGGGGAGCGGAGACCGAGCGGCGCGGCGCGGCCGGGACGAAAGGAGCACGTCTCGGCTGACTGACCGGCGGGCGCTCTTTAGACCGCGGTAACAGTCAGACTGGCTCGCGTCTCACCGCTGGGGTTCCTTCAGTGTCCACCAGTGCCACTGCCGGTATTTTGTAGATTGCAACTTTTTTGAGCTTGTGTGTGGGCACGTGCTTAAGCACTTACATTCACAAGTGGCGCTCTGCGATGCCTTTTTAAAATGTGGCCTCGGAATAGTTCCGAGTATCTGAGGCCAACATATGGGTTGCTTACACCACTAAATATATAGCCGCATCTTCCTGCTTGCACGCCCTACTCAGAATGCCAAATACAGGCTGGAACAAAAGGGAAACGTGCCTGAGCGTAAAGGCACAACTTGTGCCAAGAATACGGTCCCAGGGTAAACGACCTGGTCGTCCCCTTCATCAGGGGCCACTACCAAGCCCGTTCCTGGAAGCTGGCCAGCAGCCTGTCTGGTGGGGGCCGCTAATTAGAGCCCATAAACCTCTCTGTTGAGGAGGGCATGTGACCTTCCCCTCGAGTCTAAACAACAAAGCTCGCGAGCTGCAGGCTGCGCTCCACACTGGCTGCTCCGCAGATTCCCTAAATAGAACAGGATGAAGGCCCGGCTTAAGAGGTTACCACAGCTCTGCTCTCACACTTTGAGGACTGGCTCACTGCTCTTCCCGGTGTAACGTTTCAATTACTCTCCAGTCTCTAGAGGAGAGCAGCTTGCAGCGAGAACCCATTGTCTAATCTCAATGAGGAAGCAATTAGTGCTTGCTGCAGTTTTACGGGCTCTCAGACTGCTGGGTCAAAGAGCAACCCGATCCCACGTGACCTTGCTTTGCACTTTGGAAGGTCTGCCCTTTTAATGGCAATTGTTTAGCCCTGCTTTTCGGAGACTTCTTTTTACCCTTCTATGGCCCATCTTCATTATCCTCTCTAGTTTTAGAATTTATTGTAAAGGCCACAACTACCTTTGCTTAAATATTATAAAAATTTGTGAGTACAGGCATCTTCTCAGAATACAGCAGAACAGTTCTGTCTTTGTCCAATTTACCTCCCGGGAGCCCCCTTGCTAGCTTTAATTTTATACAACATGTTGTAAACTATAAATAACGTAGTTCTGCTCTCCTAGAATGTAACATACGGAAACCGTCGCCTGCCATAGACCCTAACTGTACGTGCTTTCAACTTAAAGACGGAGTAGTTAATGTCCTGTATGAACAGGCATTTGGCCCTGCGTGTGTGTCCTATTAGTTGGGGCCCAGTGTGGAACAACACGCGGAATTCCTCGTGTTGTGAACCGAGCACATAAAAGGGTTTACAAGGTGTGGTTTGAAGCAGGGAGGCAAGGCACGCAGCAGTGCTGCTGGAAGGCGAGGGGGGAAGGCAAGCACTTCCTGAGGCTGCTCCTCCCACCCAAGCTACATCCCTTCCTCGGCCTGTTTGTCTTAGACAATAACTGGTGGTAAAGGATTTGTCTTTCTCAATTTCATTTAAAAGCATTATCCCCTCCTGAAGCTCATCCCATAGCCAAATCTATTATTGCCTAAAGAACTTGACTCCATTAATTTTCTGATAATCTTAAAGTTCTGATCTGAATACATACATGGTAAGAATCACTTCTATGCAAGCTTTTTAAGTATACTGTGATTTCCAGGGTAACAAGGATAACAGTTAAAAGATCCTAAAGCTACAGTGATAGATCTCCTGTTTGTCAAGGAGGGGTAATCTTCTCACAGGGCTAAAAGCAGCTGGTAGAAAATGTGACCTCCACTGAATATAAGGAACACCAGAAGCCTTGTACAGTAAGTTCTTTCTCCAAATAAACCATGTGCTACAGCATTCTTTTTCTTTGTGAGATAAATTGATAAAATCTAAGATCGTAGTTGCTACATACAGAATCAGTGAAACGGCTTTTTATTTTGAGATGGTATTTCTTTATAGAGCCTTAAGACATCTTGGCTAGGCCACAGTACCCAGACATTTGGTCAAACGCGAATGTAGATGATGCTAGGGAGGTATTTTTTTGTTTTTAATGAGATGAACATTTACGTCAGCAGACTTTGAGTAACACAGATTACTGTCTGTAATGGGAGAGGGCCTCATCCAATCAACCAAAGAGGGAATGCTGAATTGTCTGCAAAATCAGCTCTTCACTTGGCCTGCAGCCTATGACCTAGCATACCAGTTCTGGAACTGTCAGCCTTCCTACTTGCATGAGCCAATTCCTTATAGTAAATCTGTTTTCCTGGCTGTGTTTCTCTGGGGAACTCTGACAAATGCAGGTACCTACCGTGGACTCCAGGCACCAACACAATCTATAGCCTTGGGCCTGGCATTGGAGAGGGAGAAATCTCTACATATGACCCAGCCCGTTCTGTGGGTTGGCACCTGCCAAAACATGAGAAGATTCAGCTGACACTCTGTGTTCCATCATCCCCACTCCTCACTCATTTTTCTAAATCTCAGTAGCTGGAAAATAAACAGAAACAACTCTTCCAAAGCTGATGTACAAAAGTGTCTCTTCCTGGTCTTCAGCTTCCTTGTCTTTTCAGTCTTCTCTTTTGTTAAATATTTCCCAAGCTTACAGTTGAAAACATAAGAAACCTTGACAGTCTTCAGGGCCAGGGATGTAGCTCAGCGGCACAATTCCTGGCCTGACAGTCTTAAGGGACTCAAAGTTAAATGTTACTTTGAAAAATTTGCAAAGCTACTAAAAATGCAGTATTTAAGAAATCCTGCCCCAAGCCAAAGTTATGCCTTCAGGTACCCCAGGGGAAATGTGACTGTGAGGGTCTGAAGCAAAAGAGCTGCGGGCCATGTGAAACGGTTAGCATCAGCATGGACTTCGCAGAAAGCCAAAGGCCTTGCTCGCGTATTTGGATGTTAAGAGGTAAAAAAGAGAACTAAGGATTAAAAAAAATACAAAATAAAACAACAAAAACTGTTTTGAGAGAACCAAATGAATTATTCAGTGTTTAGAGGAAATTCCAGGGTAAAGCATCCTCAAATAATCCACACATTGACTTGGTAAGAGTGAATTCATTTTTTTTTAAAGCAAGAATTAGTCATAGTACATGCTTATAATCCCAGCACTCAGAAGGCTGAGGTAGGAGGAGTTCCACAAATTGGACACCAGCCTGGGCGTGAGCCTGAACTATATAATGAGACCGTGTGTTAAAACACTAAAAACAAAAAACAAAAAACCCAGCAAGAATTATTTCCTTTAATTAGTTCTATCCTTTTTGGATCTAAGCATTACACACAGGTATAACAGAGCTACTTTGTAAGGTAGGCACTCAATGGATACTTCTGAATTTAAAGAACTGATGCTACCATGATTTTACATAACACCAAAATTCCACCCACTGTCTTTCTCTTTCCTTTCTTTGAATATGGGACTGTCAAATAAACAAAAAGTGAGAGCGGGGAGCTTTCTTCCATTTTTCTTTAACACAGTTCTTTAATAACTTACACTTGGAACTGTCAATCTTGTGCTTTAAAATTTGGATTTAAAAAGCAATTTAGACTTCCGGGAAGATGGCGACCGGGTAGGCAGCAGAGAGAGAACCTCCCAGAGGATTACCACCCAGACAATGGAATATAGCAATATGAAGACAGAGGGGAGAGAGGTGTGTACCCTGAACCCAGGAAGGATCTGAAATGGGAACTGAAGCCCTAGGAAAGACCAAGCAAAACCTCTCCTGGAGGAAAGGATCGGAGGGCTGCCGCGGCACAGTCGGAGGGAGAAGAGACCGAGAAAGAGGAAGCCACTGCTTCAAACACACTCTTGGCCCAAGCTCTCGTTCCAGCAATCGCAGCTTCAGCTTCAGAGACCCACGCTCATGGAAGCCTCCCGACTCGGCCAGGGGAGAGCGGAGTTCCAAGAGCTGGTCCAGGTCTGGAGAGGAGAGGGCGCAGCCAGGAAAAGAGGCAATGGTGGTTGGGAACTGTTGTCAAATCCAGTGTGAGGATGAGAGGTTGCAACAGCCACTGAAGCGGAGTCCCCACCCTGCAGCAACCTTGCTAATCAGCACCTGGAGGCAAGGTGGAG
>PVLD010027930.1:0-20089 GCA_004027595.1 Dinomys branickii
CACGCGCGAAACGTGGGACCGCCGGGCGTCTCTGCCGCCAACAAGCCGATCTCTGTCGGGAGTCGCCGGGGGGCTGCGCCGGCTCGGGAGGCGGGAGGGATCGAGGCGTCCATGCTCTCAGGGCGCTAGGACCCAGCAAATCTTTCTCTCCGCTTCCGGCGGCGTTTGTGGCCCTCCGCGCAGCTCGCCCGACACGCGCGAAACGTGGGATTGCCGGGCGTCTCCGCCGCTAGCAAGCCGATCTCTGTTGGGAGTCGCCGGGGGGCTGCACCGGCTCGGGAGGCGGGAGGGACCGAGGCGGACGCGCTCCCACTGCGCTTGGACCGAGCCCAGCTTCTTCCCCGCGGGGATCGTCCCTGGCTCCCAGCGTCTGGGGCTTTCCCACGTCTCGCCTCCGCAGCCTGTTCCGCCCTACCACATCTCCCCCGGCATCTCAGAGAAATATGCCCAGTTTAAACTTCCCAGCCGAGGTCCCGGCATTCACGCTCGCCAAGTCTGTCTCGAGCTGGTGGTGTTTATTAAGGAGGTTGGCTCCCTTGCTGCTCACCTGGTAGCCATCTTCCCCGGATCCGCCGACATAACTTGCGGACGGCGAGGGCGGCCACGTCGCTCTGGGGATCTCTTCCACGTAGATTTCAAAAGAAGGGCTGAGATGCCGGGCAGTGTGCCCCTGAGAGAGCAGTGTGTGAAGCTGTGAGTGTGAAGGCAAAGGTGCAGTAGAGACCACAGGAGTTTGGAGAAGCCAGGAATGTGGATTGTCCAACGAAAACTGCAAGAAAGGAGCAGAACGAGCCCAAGAAAGAAGTCATGGGAGCTACAACCACCAGAAGCGCCATGGGGGTGGAGCCATGGAAGCCCTTTGCGGTTTATATCTCGCCACAGATCGCTTCAGATGCTACCCATGGAACTATGGACTTAATATTTGCTCTGCTGGATTTTGGACTTGCTTTGGTCTCATTCCTTTGTATCCCCATTTGTAATTTTTGGAATGGAAATGGAATGTCTATCTTGTGTCACTGAATTGTTGGCAGTGTCTCACTTTCTCTTCATTTGTACTGGGGCTCAAAGACAAGAGTTTGCCTTAAATCTCAGAGGAGACTTTGAATTTGGACTTTTCAGCAATGCTGAAACTGTTAGGACTTTGGCAACTCTTAAAGATGGACTAAATGCCTTGTTTGTAAATGAATGTACATGAGTCTTTGGGGGGCCAGGGTTGGAATGTTATGGTTTGCATCTATATGTCCCCCAGAGGCAAGTAGCTTTTCATACAAAATAAGTGACAAATAGATGCTTGCTTGTTACTCTCTCTTGTTGCTTTTGTTGTATTCTGCTGCCATGAACTGTGGCTTGGAACCATGCCACCCTGCCTTGGAACCAGCTGGTGGACTGAAGCTTCTGCAAACTGTGAGCTAAATGAACCTTCCCTTCCTTAAATTTGGGCATTCGGTATTTTGTCTAGCAATGAGAAAAGTGACTTATAAGACAATTTCTCTGCCACTGAAAGAATTCCAAAATCTCCCCTATGCTCTGAGTCTTAGATGCCAAGGCCTGGAAGCTGACTTAGACAAAGGCAAGAATACACATGGGATACCAGAATCCCAGCTCTTGCATTAACTGGTCTCCACCTGGAAATAGGCTTCGTATGAAGAAAGAGGCCTTCAGGTTATCTGTTATGTCAAAACAGCCAGCAAGATGTAGCTTTCAGCAATCTTTAAAGGAAGATATTGTGTATTAGCTTTTGCAAAACAAGGATTACCCGATCTTCAAATCCTTAAACAGTACCAAGCATAACTTGAGACAAAGTCTAGGCATAAGTGGTCTTTACCTGATAAAAGGAAGGAAAGAAAAATCAAATGAAAAAAAGGCTTGAAGAAATAACTGAGCAAAGAATAAATGAAAGGATGCAGAAAGGACTCTTCAGCTTTCCAAGGGTCTAAATATTAATATAAGTGACCAAGCCTTGGGTTGTACATTTAAGAACTAGATTTTATGTGGAGTGTTGAAATCAGAGGGTCTTAACCCATATTACCCTGACTCATAAATCAGTGATAAATAAAGCAAAGTATCAAAGTACTAGTTTATTTTGAGAAATATTAACTTTTAGGACACAAAAACGCTTAGCCCAGTTTTTGACTAACAGTGGGCATGCCACAATATTTGCTGATGATGTAAAATATTTAGTCAATTCAGCAAATATTTAATGAGTACACATGATGAACCAGGCAGTGAACTTCACATGGGGGTCACAGCTGTGAGAAGATCTATCGCACTGCACCATCAGGCAGCCTGTCCAGGCAAAGTCTCTATGGGAAACCTGATTAAAATGGAAAAGTCTGCTTGTTGCGTATACAGTTGCAGAAAACAGACCTCAGGGTCTTAATGGAATATTTCATCAAACTCCGACGGGCTGGTGTTTACATCTTCCCACTCTTTCTGAGGTAGTCTGTTACTTGAAGAAGAGCAGGCCCCAGGTACCAGATCGTAAGGATAGCATTCCATTCCAGACATGGTCTTGTGCAGGGATCTTCGACTTCAAGCTGACTGCTGCTGCAAAGCCCACCTGTGTTTCTTCATCTCTGTACTGTTATGCACCTTGCGCAGAGCTTGGCAGCAATGAAGCATCCAGCTGTTTATGAAAGCCTGCGAAACAGTGGTATGTATATCTTGTAACAAGTGTGGAAGTGTTTACAAGGGTAATGACACTGGTAAAGTTTCAACTACCACAGTCCAGGGAAAGACACATCAGGCAGAAGGTCACCAAAACTAATCAAATGCAAGGAGGGACAAGAGTGAGTTGTGATTCATGAGGAAATGATGAGAAAATACTGGGAATGTATTACAGCATATATCAACGTCAAAATCTATGTGTATGTTTGTTTGCTAGAGATTCCATAACAGGACAGTCAGCAGGGTACTGCAAACAATTTACTCTCTTGCTATTCCTGAGATTGGAAATCCCAAATCAGAGCTGTTTCCTTCTGAGTGTGGAAGGAAAAAGCTGTTCTGTGTTCTTCTCTGGTGGTTTGCTGGAAACCTTTGGTGTGCTTTGGTTAGTAGAGCTTGTTGCCTGGCCCACCCTCATGACCTCATGGGGCTCTTCTTGCATGTGTACCTGCTTCTATATCCGAATGGCCCCTTTAACAGATAGAGGCCATTTGAAGAGAAATTTTCTTCCTGCCAGTTTAGCAATTACTTTTACCAGTATACCTATTAATAGCTTCTCTACTCAGATGGGTCTTGTTAGTAAATATGTATGATTTTTAAAAGAAAACATATTTGTTCCTTTTGAGGCATCCATCTGTAACTCATATTTAATTTCCTAAACCATCTTTGCTAACACCTAAATAAAAATGAATGCAAATAAAAAACAAATTGCCCTTTTTATCAGGGCCCTCATCACACTGACTTAGGGTTTACCCTAAAGAGCTCATTTTGACTTTATTATCTCTGTAAAGATCTTGTTTCCAAGTTACATCCTGAGGTACTAGGAGGTAGAACTTCAACATATCCTTCTGGTAGACCTGGCTAAACATGCTGTTTTCATTTTCATGGGATCTTTCTAGACAATTTCTCAAGAGAAAGTTAAAAGCAATGAACTCTAGGGAGCTGGACAATGAGATCAGGAAGATGCTGTATTTTGCTTTCTACTTCCAAATGCTATTTCAAAACTTTAACCATGAACGTATAGTATTTTCTTTATTAAAACATTACAACAACTATTTCTGCCTAATTGAAGCCTCCTTTGTGGTAGTGTCCATGGAAGCAGACAACAGACGATCTGAAGGAAACATATGGCTGTCCAAGGGTTTTTCATCTGAAACAAACATTTTGGGAGCAAATCTGGACTCTGTTTCCAGTGAACACAGCGCTCAGTCCACCACAGACCTGAGCTTTTGAGTTATCTGGGCCTGGACTAGCAGGGTCGCTGTTTTGGACACAAAGCCCAGTGTGGTTTTGGTCATCAGCCTGAGCAAAGCAATGACTGTGACCCAGATTTGAGTCACCAGAGATTATTGGCAAATGTCAAGCATCTTTTCTGTTCTTAAAAAGTGGATTAGCATGGAATTTGCTGTCTCTGCTGTGATTCCTTAAAAGGGCTGCAGTCACAGAGCCAAGCGAGGCCATGCAGGGAGGCTCATTCCTGCCGTGTGTGCAGTTGGCAGCTGCTCTAAGTGGCTCTGCCATGCACGCCTCTGAGGCCATAGGCATATGTCCCCTGGGACCCAGCCAAGGAACTCTGGGACGTGCCTTTCATCCGGGCCCTCGAGGCCAGTGCCACACAGGATTCGTTCCAGCTGTCTCCCAGCTCATTTCTTGCTTCTAGAGGGAGAAGAGTTAGCTAATAGGAACCTTGGATTTCAGTGTCAACATGAGCTTGTGTTGAAAGGGGAGACTTTAATGCAGAAACCGAGAGCTCCTGTTGAATCCGTCAATCAATCAGCAATGCTTATTTTTGTGAAGACGCTGCTGAGGCCCTGCGTCGGCCGGCATCTGAATGCGGTGAGGTACTCAGCGCAGCACCACCGAATAAGAAGGACCCAGTCTGAGGACCGGCTCTGGAAAACACTTAAGGTTGCACCCGAGGATATTTCCAGCTTTCCATCTTTCTCAGAGGTCTCTCACTCAAGGCAGTGACACCACACATTCTTAGCATAGCAGAACCAGATCGTTAGTTCATTAAAAAATGAGTTTGATGTGAAGAAAGAAAACTAATCTCTCATGGAGGGTGATCACAGTTTCTCTGCCTGAGAGCCATGGTTTCTTCTTACTTGATACCTTTGTGTGCGTGCTTAGCGCGGTCACCACCAGGCCCTGGTTACCTTCTTTCTCCACCCTCCTGTCCCCTCCCAGGACTCTGATCCTCCTGGTGTCTGGAGACCTGCTGCGGCTGCAGCCATCACACTAGTCTTTCCAGCAGCAAGTGGGTAGGAGGGTCAAAACTCTTCTTTCTAATGGAAGTCCTGCTCCCAGACTTAAACCTACACGTCACTGCTACAGTGCTGTCCCATTGTTGATGCCAGCTGGACTGCAGCGAGGACATACCTGAGTGCTTCTCTGCCCCTGCATGTTTCTCAGAACTTATTTTAAAAAGTAACCAACAAGGTACTCATCAACTATGATTGCTGATGAGATTGGTGATGGGTGTGGTTGGGAGGGTTTGGCTGGCTGTGAGCTGTGGGTAAACAGGTGTATATGGAGAATAAGGATCAACTGTTAGATAAAAAATAACCACAGGTGCATGGCACTCAAGAGAAGCCTCCTGCCGTCCCCAAGGGCCAGTTACCTGGATGGAAGGAGTGTCCTCATGGGTAGACTGGGTCTCCTGGAACACAGAGATGCATCATTTCAAGAGGATCACCACCTTCAGCGGCCTCGCCTCAGCAGCCACGGGTAAAAGCACGGCCCTTGTGTCCTCCAAACTGGACTGTGAGTGTGTGGCAGTGGCTGGGAATGTGACAGAGATCAGCTCTGGAGCCTGGGCCACTTTGGAGGATTCACTCCTTCGTTCCACAGACCTGTACTGATCACCTTGGGAGCTAATAATCGCAGTGAGCCTATTTGGAATAACTTGGGCACTGACCAAGGAAGTGGGGCTTGCTTCAGAGCGAGGTCCGCATACTGCAGGACCATTTTCCCCTCTTCATCTCTCCCTCAAAAACAAATCTACCTCCTCACTTTTCCCAGGAGCAAGGGGAAAATGAGTCTCCTATGATTGTGACATAAACAGCAAATTTTTTCTATAACTTTAAAGGGTTTTGAAGTTGTATCAGGCCAGGACCTTTTTGTTAAATAATTAAGAGATTTCTGAGAATCATGTAGGGCTTATCCCAAAGTAAGCAGAAAGCTGTTAGTCACCCACTGGGTTATCCAATTGTTTATTTAAGATGGTCTTTAAAGGAACCTAATACGTATAAACTGAGTCTTTAGACATATTAATGATCACAGGGTGTGGACTTGTGACCAATTTCCCTAGGCATATTTCTGAATTGAGCATCTGAACGAGACAGCAAACTCCTAGACTTCTTGAGGACACCTGTCTCTCCCAGTAGCAGATTTCATCTGCACCAAAGTGGTTCTCACCACACTTCATGTCCTTATCCTGTATTCATCTGTGTGTACCCAGCAGTTAGTACAAAGGCGGCGGCTACGAGATTCTCAGTTCATTTTTAAACATATCAATACATGGGTAAGTGCATTTCTTCCTCCACAGTAAAATTCACAATCATGTACATCATAGGTATACAAATAGCTAATCTAAAATTAGTTTAATAAAAAGGCAAAACAGATGAATAAATCATTTTATGTGAAAACTCCCTCTATTTTTCTTGAGACTCCCCTCCCCCCGCCAAATCCTTCTATGTAGTTAGATGACAAAAAAAGTCATAGTCTGCGAGTTGCTATGAGAGTAACACAGATGGATTTTCATCTGATTTCCCATGATCTCAAAGACTAGGAACCCCTAGGTCAAGGCATGGGCAGCTGCTGTGTCTGGACAAAATGCCTTTCCTGGGTTGCAGACAGCCATGTTCTTTGTCCTTACAAAGCAGGGAGCAGGAGAGAAGATCCGAGCTCTCCCCTGTCTGTCTTTTTTTTAATCTGCATGTTTGCAGTACATAAAGATCCCATTCATCCCAGGAAGCGGCATACGTACACAACCCCTATTTATTCTTTGCTCACCCCTTACCACCCCACCCCCAGCCGTGAGTTGCAGAAGATCTGTCTTCTTGTTTCCTGTTGTCTGTCCCATACTTTGCTCTTTAATTTATTTTATATTTTGAGTTTCTCATACAAGACCAGCCATGCAGTAGTCAAGTGTGTGTGTCTGATTTCTTTCACTAAACATTATGACCTCAAGGTGCTTCCATTTTCCTACAAAGGACTCCTGTTTATCCTTCTTTATGGAGAGTAGGGCTCCACTGTGTGTAAATCTCACATTGTCTTTATCCATTCATCTCTTGATGGACATATAGGCCGCTTCCACGATTTAGCTATTATGAATTGTGCGGCTGTCAGTGTGGGCTCGTGCATGTGTCGTGGTAATATGTCTTTAGTTCTTTCATGAAGCTACTAGTCGGGGAAGACCTGGATGGGGTAGAATTTCTAGTGTTAGTGTTTTGAGGAATCTCCATACTGATTTCCACAGTGGTTATACCAGTTTATGAGGGCAGTGATTCCATCATGAGGGCTGTAGCCTTGGTAGCTACCAAAAGGCCCACCTTTCAATCCCACCGTTGGCCTGGGGGTTGTGAATACTGCGCAGACACACACATTTAGTCCTCACCAAACGGTCCCCTAAGATGACATTTTGAGCAGTGTCTTTGTTCCTATGCAACCTAGGCCAGATTTGGAACTCATATAATGCACAGGACCAAGTTCATAATACCATTTCCATTGTTTTGCTGCTTACTTATTAGATTTTTAAGCAAGTTCACACCAAGCAGTGTAGCACTCTCAGCAGTTAATAATCTGGCGCTCTTTCACACTAATGTCCAATATTTATATTTAGTTGGACAGAGAGAAACAGATTTTTCTCTAAATATAATTTATACTGAAATAGATTCACTTATTAATTCAAATTCATGTACCAAAGCATTGAAATAATTTGGCAAAATAATCTTCTCTCCGTGGTTTTTGTTTCTCTTTCATTTTCTTGTGATACCTGATAAAGCAGACACCTTCTTGGGAGGCATATTAAAGTATGCAAAATTTAGATAATAAAACAAATCCTGGGACACAGCACTACATCATGCATTATTCATTTTTAGAATTTCAATAGGCTTGCAGCTATGCCTGGACATGCGAACACAACAACACTCAGCAGAGAGAGGTGGGTGCTAACAAGGAAGGCATTTTCTCCTTTCCACTTGAGAAAGCTCTTGATTTTGGCAGGAGGAGGGCTAATTAAGCCAGCCAAGCTATGTGTAATCGCAACCTGAGATAACATAATCTGCTTTATTCTGAGGATAGACCTTTATCATTCCCCAAGCCCTGAGTGGGTTCCCAACAGGATGCTCTCTGTACCCTTTCCGTGAGTCTGATTAAGACCTCAGAAATATTGGAGGCAACCTCTTTCAGTAAAACACAGGACTTCAGAAGAATTTGCCTGCTGTTCCACAGTAGACTCAGCAGAAACTTAGAGAACAGATGTTATTTTAAAGAGACTCAGTGTGGCTTTGTCTAGTGAAGTGAACTCCAATAACATCCCGAAAAAAGTCCCAAAGTTCGTAAGAAAAATGAACCTGTAGAAATACCAGCAGCTTGCACTGAGAGAAACAGATACAGAGGGAATGAAGGAACTGGTATGACCCTCCAGAAAACTACAAACCAGGAACCGCGACTGCCTCTCATGAATAAAAGAAGATACCTGGGAGGAAACAAGACTCAGGAGGGAGAGTCACATGCTGCGGGGAACTGTTCCCAAGTCTTTAGTCCTACTTCAGGGTTCCAGCCTGGGCCGACGCACTCAGACCTGCTGTGGACTAGGGAGTTGTACGCACACTGTGTCCCTTTCTGAATGAGAAGTGGACCTGTGGGAGCCTTTCTGGCACGTGCTGGGTATGTGGAGAAGACAGCTTGCTTTTAGTTCACCGGTCTTCAGGGTAAAAGGAACTATACTCAAGGAAGCTGCTGGTGTTTTTGTCTAAAACCACAAGCTGCTTGGTGGTGGTTTTATAAAGTATTGGTTTTCCCTCCCCAAACTCCCACTTCTTATATGTCTCTGGATGGAGAGGAACCGAGAAGAGACCCTTGGGTGTGTTGCTCCATAGTTTGTGCATGTGTGTTGTCACTGGTTGGTTGGTCACCTCTTAAAGAAGGCAGGTTTGGCTCATAAGCACCCCACTTCCCTTGGATCTTTCTTCAGTTCCCTGACCCTCAGGATGGATGTCGATATGCCTGTAACTCTGTATTCAGACCCACTGTCACAAGCACAGGCATGGCTTCCAGGCTGGCCTTGTGGGCTGAAGATTGTGTTTGTGGGTACAGCTTGATTTATTTTCACCTCCTCTTCCTGACTGCCCTGGAGACCTGAAGCTCCAGCATATGACACCAGGCTGACACTGAGAAGGCCAAGTCCTGGCAACAACTGCTCATTGTGTGTCTGTGGATTTAGTTGTTCTCCTTGTCTTGTTGTTTTCTGATATGAATGGTTCCACTGTAGATAAAACTATTGTTATGAGAATGTTGTAAATTAATAACTATATAGAACATTTTGAATAAGGGAAAAAAGACACTGACGATTCTTGTTATGGCTCATGTTTTGATGTCCCCCCAAAGCCTCATGTAGCCATGCATGGGGCTTTGTCAGGGAAGGCTGGATCTAGAGCGTGTGATGCTGGGATTAAGGATGTGTAATTACTACATCAGTCCACTGATTGTTTTTGCACTGCCCTAATCCTAGTAGCCTGGATAGAATATAAAACGGGCAGAAAGAAACTGCTGAAGTCCATTGCTTGCTCTTGCCTGCCTGCCTGCTGTGGGTGGTTTCTCCTCTGCGATGCTCCTCTGCCATGCCACGCTCCCTTAGAGCCAGCCGGCTATGGACTAAAACCTCTACAAACTGTGAGGCAAATATACCGTTAACTTTGGGCGTGTGGTATATTTGTCTCAATAACAAGAAATGTAACAGCTACAATCCCCTCACTTTAAAACAAGTCACTGATGGTTTTCCTTACAAGAGATTAGGAAAATATAGACTAACATGAATCGCTGTTTCTCTCCCTCTCTTTTAAACCAGGTTAGCATCAGTACTCATTTAGAAACATTTTATTTAACCTAATTCATTCTTTTTCTTCATTACAAAATATGGTTAATAATATCCCTTGTGTTAGAGAGGCTCTGTTCTGAGCTGCACGAGCTGCCTCTAGTTCAGGTTTCTCAACTTCAGCACAAGTGACATGTTGGGCTGTACAGTTCTTGGCAGCCCTGAGCTCTGCAGAATGCTGGGCAATGTCCGTGGTCTTTACTTGCCACATCAGCCACCCAGTGACAACCAAGATCATCCTCAGACCCTGTGAGATCTCCCCAAGTGATAAAACCAGGTCCAGTTGAGAACACTGTTCAGGTGGATTTAGGTAGAAAGAGAATTCAATGTAAAAGGGTGTTGATAAACTCAAAGACTTCTGAGACCAATAAATGACTGAACTGGAGTCTAAAAAGCAAAGGATGAGCCCCTAAATGATGCTGCAGAAGCAGTCCAGTGGGAAACTGCTACTCACTACTACCCACTGTGGTCTGCACTGCCAGTGCCCCTGGGCTGACACTGGAACCCACACCGGCTCACTGCTGCACTATACAGGGATGGTCTTAGTCCTGATTCCACTACAACCTCCACTGAACAATAAAAAATGCTTCCCTGTTCTCCCTGTTCCTTTGGGAAAACCTGCAGCAGATGAACTCGATGATAAAATGCCCACCTTTTATGCTCATCCACCTCTCAGCTGTAGAAGAGGCTGGAGAATGATTATGTAGTATCCTCCAGAGCCTCCTAAGTGAGGAGTTTCCTGCACAGAGGACAGATTCCTAAGGCCAGGCAGAGCAAAGTAAAAGCGATGCCCACTAGACACATCGGACCAACAGATGCAAGGCTCGTCTCTGACAGTGAATGGATGCAAAGGGGACAGCGAGGGTTGGCTAGGGTTACAGAGCACCTACTACTTGCCTAGAAGGATCGATGCACTGTGTTGGCTCCACTGGATCCAGGGTTCCTGAGCTTTAAGAACTCACAATCAACCCTGCCAACGGTCAACATTTGTCTTTTCTGTGGGGCTGAGTCCTTTATCCCTGGCTCCCATCCAGGGAGAGCAAATTTGACCTGATAGTTTTAGAAGACCTCAGAACTGTTACTGAAAAGGACCTTTATGTCAGAGGGAAACCATGGAATGTTCCTAGCTTCTTGTTTGGGAAGTTATTTGGGGAGGAAGGGAGTGAGGAAAGAGGGGTTGTTGTGGTGCTTAGCTTCTTTAGCCTGCTTCCTGGGGCTCAGGGAAGGGGACCAAAATGGACACTGATCAGCAGCCCCACCAGAGCCCTGAGGAGCAGGGAAACTTCCTCCAAGAACTAGGAAAGCTGAAACATAACGTGTCAAGCACAGAAAAATACCAGCTACTGCAGTCCTTTCTACATGCTGGTTAGGACAAGAACATTAAACACAGAACTTCTCTCTTTAAGTAGACAGACAGTATGAGATCTGATCTCTCTGCTTGTTACCCATGGACATTCGATGGAAAATAACAGATTTGTAGTTTGTGGTTACACCTGTAAAAATTTGATCTACTGTATGAATCCTGACACCCAAGTCTCCTCCCACATAACATTTTTTCCTATTGCACATCACTGTGTCCAAATTTCGTACACTCCTCACATTGTAAGATTAGAAGAAAAAGAGGTGATGATGTGGAAACAAATAAACAAAAGTGAACTGAAAATATGATTTATCAGTTCTGGAAAAATTAAAAAGGTTTTATGTGACAGCTCAATAGAAATTCTCTCTTCCAACTTTCCAATGTACAGTTCTGATACCCACAAAAAATGGTGCCTTCTATCAACCTCAAGGTACAAACTGTGTGCAAATGTTGCAAAAACAATTAGCACATGAAATCTGATAGCTTTCCAACTTGGCTTCAGAAGTTTGTTTTGTCAAAACTATCTATCTCCTGCTGTGTCTTTATGTAATTATGCACAGCATGATTAGAAAGGGAAAAAAAGATTTCTTAAATGCCATGAACAACTAAATAAAGTTCTAATCAATTCTCTTGATTTCAAACTGTTTCAAAAAAAGACCTTCCTGGCTGTTAACACAATCACTGTAACTTTTCTGATCTCAGTAGCAATTAAGTTCTGTTTTTCTTGACCAATAAACTCAGCTCAAGACAAAATATCAAAATCCTCCAAACTCTAATCGTAAGTGGCAAAGTAAAATGAGATACTAGCTTTTGGCCATTCAGTTGACAAGGGTTAGGAAAGAAAGAGCCAGCACCCCAAGAGCTGCAGCAGGAGGAATGAGTCTGAGCTGAGCCTGGTCAGTCTAATAGCTTAGCAAGACACTATCCCCAAATAAAAAAGTTAAAAAGAAGTAGAGATATATCTAAGCCCCGGTTGTAAGCCCCAGTAACTCCAATTCAAGTAGCTTATCCTACAGAAATTGTCAAATGCATGCAAAAGTGACAAAAAATGCGACCCTCGTATCACTATCAAAAAGGGAAGTACGGGTAAGTTAATTAGTGAGGACATGTATGACACATCTTTTCCTACCTAAATGACCAAGAATAAAAGATTGACAAATATGCTTTGTTGTGTCATTGTGGTAAAATGTTAAGTTGTGATTTTTGCTTTGTCTTTCTTCTTTATGGTACAGTGGATGGAACATAGGGCCTTCATACTGAGCTACACCCCATCCCCATCCTTTTTTAAAATTTTGAGATAGTCTCTCTCATTAAGTTGCTAAATTGCTCAGGTGGAGCTTGAACTTGGGACCCTCCGGTCTCAGCCTCCCAGAGTGCTGAGACTACAGTCATACACCACCATACCTAGCTCTACATTGCCATTTTTAACAGACAGAAAGATTTCTTAAAAACTTCGCATAATCCAATTCTTATAAACTTCATATAATCTATGTCCAATTCTTATAAACATCACATAACCTATGCTCAATATAACACAACTCTTATAAACTTACCATAATCCAATTATTATAAATTTCATATGATATATGCATACTCCAATTCTTATAAACTTTGTGTTTATAAGAAAACACAAACTTAGAAGTGCGTGCATAAATAGAAAAATGTGAAGACTTTAAAAGTACAGGGGACAAAAGATGCCAAGAGACTGAAAATATTACAGCCTGGAGATACAGCAATATTTACTTCAAAATGTTGTTGAGAGGATTCAAATGTGTGTGTGTGTGTGGGGGGTCTTCCCATCGGACCACTCTGGAACAAGGAAGCCTTCAAAGAACTCAAGTCACTTTGTTGCCTTTCCTGTCATCCTTTTCCATGACTCCGGCCCAATGCCCCACTCTGTATGGCACATTATGTGGCTCCAGGAACAGGCATGGAGAAGGAATCAGGAAACGAGGTTCCTCTGGCAGGAAGTTAATGAGTCTCTGGGACTCTGAGATGTCACTGCACATGCTCCCTCAAGTCGGGCCTTGAGCTGATGTCAGCTTTCAAATGACAGCAGATGACAAGGCTTCCTCTCCCTGTGTCAGACACAGAAGCCTGCCTAGACTGATGAACACACACTGAGGATAATCTGTTTCTCAGAAAGTGTTCTCTTACTACCTTTAAAGAGCATGAATCAGATCTGGACAGGGCTGAGGTTCATTACTCCAAATCACCAGGTGGAGGAGAACATGGTCACATGTCCAGGCCTAATGGATTTTGCCCCCCAAAGAGGGATCATTTTGGATGCTCTTTCCTGTTCCCTGTTGGGTTTCCATGGGAACAAAGGAGAGGTCAACTGTACTCCGCTCGGGGTGGGGAGCTGCGTGGATGGGTAAGACAGACGCGATCTGTGCTCTTTGGGAGCTGATTGGGTCTAACTATAGGCACATAGTTGGCTCTAACAAAAGAGCAGACAGACCTGGGGTGATACAGATTTTAAGGCCAGAGCTGTAAAAGCTTCAGAGAAGTGTTGAATAATTTTTAGTTCCTCCAGATTGCTACCTGGCAAGCTGTTCTCTGACCATCATCAATCTGCTTCCCTTTTGTTCAAAGAAAGGGTAGATGGTATCTTTTCAGCACAAAGGAAGAAAAGATTCTCAAACACCATCCTACAATCTGATTTGGTGGGAATAAAAGTCAAACTGAATGCAGCATCAAAATATTGTTTCCCTAGAAACTGAATTCAATGGCAAAATGCAGAATGACCTGAGCTGTGGGTTAACCTGTGGATGCAAATGCATGTTCCAAGACAGGTGGCATCCTCCTCATGCTTTCGGATGGTGGGAGGGGTCTGAAGCATTCCCACAAGCAAGGCAGGCTCCAGAGTAATTTTGATCTCAATGTGGGGTTTCATGCCTAAATAGCAGATGTCACATCTACCTGCTGGGTACCAGAAAGACATCAAAACATCACTGCAGAACGTAGACAATGGCGAGAGGAAGGGAAACTTCAGGACAAACCCAGTTCTATCTTTAAGTTTCTGGTACACACGCCAGTGCAAGATTAACTGATTCACATCCTGGCCATCCTCCTACACATCACCACACCCCTTGTCACTGTGACACACCATCTCTCAGGAAGGAGGTCTTCACACAAGCAAAGAAGCCTGGCCAGTTAAACGGTTTAACCTATGAACCTTGGAAATCTAGCATCAAGGTTCTGGATGTCAGCCTCACAAAACGCATTTTGGTTAGTACCCACATGCGTCCATCAGCAATGAAGTTTATGAAGGTTACTGTTAGGTTTTCGGCACAGAAGAAGGAACAAACAAAGGGAGAAGAAGGTCTTTATTCCAGACCTGCAGAGAAGGGGGACGCATGCAGCACAGGGCTCCTCTGGAGTAGATGAAAGAGGCTGGGGGTTTATGAAGACTCAGGCTAGAGACAGAGCTTGAGGGGCAGGTTCAGGGAGGCCTTAGCAGCTGACTGTGGCTTCCCACAGGCTTTCAGGAAGGTAAGAGGAAGTCATGTGCAGGGCTGGGTAGGAACCTATCAGTTACAAATCCCCAACATTGAGGAAAGCAGTCTTCAGCAACTAGCTTTCACTTTGAGGAGGAAAAAAATAAGAGAGGAAGACAGGAAAAAAGATGTGTGTGGCTTTTCTTAGTTGCCGTAGCCATGCCTTTCTGCTTCAGAGCAACCCACATTCTCAATGTCTGCACCTTGTTCCCCTGCTTTCAGGGAGAAGCCACTATGGCACCAGGATGGGTCAGAGCTAAGTGCAGGAACTCGGTTACTGCAGGCTGATGTCTCTTGTCCTGTATGCCATTCACTATATGGCAGGCATTCTCTTTTCCAATAAAGAGCTATGCTTTTGTGGATAGGATCAGTGACCATCTTCAACCAACAGGTAAGGACTTTGCTCTTCCAACCTCAGCACCTCTTCCTCCAACCTCATCCTCACTTTCCCTTTCAGATATTTTTTACCCCCAACAACTGGTGTTATGGTTGGGATTAAGAGGGTCTTTGGAGGCCTGGTGTGCTCACTGGAGGGTCTTAGGGAAAGTGACTGAATCATGGGTGGCTTAGAGCTGACTTGCTGCTGAGGTGGGGGGTCCATTCAGAAGTAGTGGGTTACTGGGGCATGACCTGGAGAGGTGTAACTCCCTCCGCCCTCCTCTCTCTTTCTGCACCCCTCCTTCCCGTCTGCCAGGCTGTTCCACCAGGCCTTCCTGCCTTGCATCCCACCAGCCTGGACAAAAGCCTCCAAATATTATGAGCCAAAGTAAGGCCCCTCCTCCTTTCTGTTCTGGGTGTTGGAAATTGTGTCGTAGGGCCAAGAAAGTCACTAAGACCCCAGGTTGTCCCTTGTGATTAAATACAGTGTATGTGTTCTGAAGTTGACCCCTCTGTGGAATTGATCACCTGTGAACTCCTTCCTTGAGCGCAATGTTCATTCTTCGGGGTGTTCTTCAAGTGACCTTACTTATGAAACCTCTAAAAAGCTTCCAGGACAGAATCACTCTTTCATTCCTTTATATTCCTATAGGAAGTTTATTCCATCCCCTGTCTTAGAACATATCACATTCTCCCTTACTTCAGAGCCAATAATGTTACCTAGTCTATTAAATTTTTGAATCATTTACTTAGAAAAGTTTTACTTCCCACTGGATCCTCCATATGGTACATAGTAGACACTTAATGCACATTTAAAATTTTTTTATGTTCTAATGCACATTTTATTTT
Organism: Dinomys branickii; assembly: GCA_004027595.1. Classification (NCBI taxonomy): domain Eukaryota; kingdom Metazoa; phylum Chordata; class Mammalia; order Rodentia; family Dinomyidae; genus Dinomys; species Dinomys branickii. The sequence continues at coordinate 15,851 of PVLD010027930.1, forward strand.
ATTTTATTTTATTTTTGGTACTGGGGATCGAACTCAGGACCCTGCGCTTGTTGGCAAGCGGTTATTCCACTGAGCTATATCCCCAGCCCTCTAATGCACATTTTAAATAAATTTGTTAATACCAGCCACAGCTACAGCTAGGAATGGCCAAGCAAACTCAGCCTGCTGATCCAATAACAAAGCACTGCTGAAAGAATTACTTTACATCTACAAGATGGAATACTATGTGGCCATAAAAATGACTTTGAAGAGATTTCTAGACTACCACTCCCTTCTCCTTAGTAGCCTTTGCAAACTATTTACATTACCGCCAACCCCAAATGCACCTCCTTTGTTCCACACTCGGCAGAAGATTTGGTTTCTAATTCATAGACAAAATAAGACAAACAGGCTAGTTTCCTATTTTCAACATTTTATTACCAATCAGCACACAGTGTGTGAATCCATCCTGTCTGGCTCTGGGGACTTTTTGTTTTTATTTTTATTTTTTTGGAACCGGGAATTTAACTCAGGACCTTGCGCTTGCCAGACAGGCGTTTGTGCCGCTGAGCGATCTCCCTGGCCCTCTGTGGTTGCACTGGGCAGCATTTCACTCACCATGTCTTAGGGTTGGTCTCCCCACGTGGGCTCAGCAACACCCCCATTGTCTTGCATCCCTGTTGTTTTAATTGTCCCTGCAGATGATGTCATTAGTCCATTCTCTGTTTCTATTGGGCGCTTCCCAGTACTATTTAAAATGTTCATGTGTTTGTACTTAATGAAAAAGATCACCTCACGTGACCCAGCATCCTGTGCATAGAAAAACTTCTTCATGGAGTTGGTCCCCTCTCCCTTCTCTGGATTTCATCTACTGTACATTTCTGCTCACGCTGAAATCTAGTTCTCTTCTCCTCCACCTACAAATGATGCGAACTCATCAAGCCCATCACTCTTTCCCTGATCACTAGAAACATTTAATCTTTCAGCCTTCAGGGGATTATTCACTAGTTTGGACAGTTTCTCCTTTTTCTCTTGTTGTCAAGCCGCATGTTACCTGGTTTTGTTTCTGTCTTTATTGAGTCCTCTTGGTGGGCTTCCCATTTTCTGATCAGTCCTGCGTCCACAGCTTTCTCACGGTCTGCATCTGCATCCTCTTCTCTTCCCTCCCCGCCCCATCCTTCCCTTCTCTCTGCACACCCCTCCTGTGCATGCCTGTCTGCGGCCACAGCACCTCCAGCTCGGCAACGGTGCCTCCAGATGAGACGCACTGTTTGGGCCCAGCTCCGCCCTCTGACACCCAGCTGCCCCGTGGGTAGCACCAGAGTCTATCCTATTTTTTTTTTTAACTCCAAAGCTCAGACAACAAAGGCAAAACTACACCTCACACTGGAAACCTTCTGCACAGTGAGGGAAATAATAAACAGAGTGATTAGAGAAATGACAGACCGGGGGAAAAAACCTGTAAAAATACTTCAAAAAAGGGGGTTCAATGATCCAAAGTAGAAGAGAACCTCAAAAGAGAGAAAGCAAATTGCTTTATTTAAAAAGTAGGAAAGATACTTTGAATAGACGTTTCTCAGAGTGTGGAAATTTAAAACACTGAACTCAGAGAAGGGGAAAATGGATGGTGGCTCCCAGTGGCTGGGGTGGGGCTGGGGACAGGGCGAGGCTGGCCCAGGGGAGCAAAGCTGTAGACCAGGGGTGAGCGGTCGGGGAATGCTAACCGGTATAATTCAGTCATTCCACACTGCGTGTGTATAAAACATCATCAATGTTTACCCCACAATTCTACACACACACACACACATAATTTGTCAAAATTAAAAATTTACATAATGATAAAGAAAAGAATGAGGGAAAACAATAGATACAGTATAACCTCATTTGTGAATTATAAAATTATGCCTACCTACACATTGTAGAGCAAATTATGAATGTTTCAATAAAAATAGAAGGCTTAGTTATAGGCACTTATGCATACTTTAGATGTATTTTAAAATCCTTAATAATAAGAAAAAATAATTTCTAACTCTGTTCTATTTTTCCTTCTGAAAGTACAAAATGATTCTGACCCTTTGCGCTCTTCAACCCTGATCTAGATATTGGTGCCCTACAACCCCTCCACATTTTCCCCTGCTAAGACATTACGTTTCCCATCATTCTTCTTCTACTTTACATATTCAAGAGCTGAAATGTAAAATAAATTCAAATATATATGTTTCAAACCATAATGAGAAGAGTAAAATATGAATCAAGACCATGGCTGAAAAGAATTATAAAGTGAAGCAGACATTTGTATTTCAGCAGGGTGAACTCAGAGTCAGCAGCAGATAATACCCCCAAGGGCTGATTTATGTAATCAAATAAAAAGAATAGATAGTCTGAAATAATTATTTCTCTCTGTTAATCAAAACTATTCAAACAAAACTTCCCCAAATGCAGTGGAGGCTTGCCTTCATACTGTATTCTGAAATTAAATGGGCAAGCAGAGGGAGGAAAAGATTAGGAAATATAATACTGTACACTTTGCAGGATTTCCCACAGCACCTAAATCTTCAGTTCATAAAAGCATATCTGAAAATTATAAGTACAAAACAAGCTATCTCAATTACAGAAATAACTTGGAATAAAGAAAGCCCAAAGATGCAACCTAAACTAAATGTGAGTCAAAAGGAGCCAGGATTTTAAAAGAGTTTTGCAAAGAGCAATAATTACATTCCAGATATTGTCAGGGACATTGAAACACATTACAAATTTTATCTCAGGTCTTACAAACAACCTTTCTATTTACTACACAGACAGAAATACAGAAGTAAAAATGTCTTTCCATGGCATTGGCAATTAGTCCAACTCCTTGAAATTTTTCTCTGCTCTCATGCTGTGGGGGCTGCAGGAAAGGAACTGCGTTTCAGATTTTGAGAAAATCTACACTGGAGTGTAAAGGTAGAGTCCTAAAGAGGTGTTTAGAAGGGCTCAGCTCAACTATCTCTTAAGACCATAGAATGATTGGATTTTGTTTTTAATGAAAAGGTGAAGAGAGGAATTCAAGCATGACTGAGACTGGAACCCTCCCTGACACTCGAATGTGTTATTGTAACAAAGAAAGGAAATTTGGACTGCACATTTCACTGAGGAGAATGCAATGAGGGACCATTTCCAGAGGTGAGAGCAGGACTGGGAAACTGCAAGCAAACCACACCCACCTGCGTGACAGTCTTGCCCCTGCCCGAGGGCCCAGTGGCCACACCTTCACTGCAAACTCTCAGGGCCTGGAGACTAGTCCTCTATTCCAAAAAGAACACCAAATTTAAAGGAAAAGGACCCAAAGCTGTCCTCCTGGGCTGTGGCAGGGGTTAGTGTACTAACAAGGAGTCTTTTCTCTGTGAAGATACAGTGTTTACCACGAACTCAAACGGTTACTGGGAGAGTAAGCGGCCAGGCCAAGCTACTGTGCTCAGGAGCAGCTGTTACACCAAAATACTTCTTATTCTCTAATTGTTTTGTTATGACGTAAGAAGAGTGCTGCTTCTATTTTCTTCATTAACATCTACTTCAGTGGAGTAAAACATTTTTTTCAGCAACAGAAACCGAACAGAGAACAACAATGACACTAAAACCAGCACTCTAAAAAGATCAATAAAATTGATAAAAAAAACAATAAAATTGATAAACCGCTGGCCAGGTTGGTCAAGAAAAAAGGGAAAAGGCACAATGTGTTACTATCAGTAATAAAAATGAGGACATTAATGAACACTACAGTTATCAAAAAGTAATAAACTTTATGAACATCTTTATATAAATGAACTCAATAACTTAAGAACAACAAATGATTGGAAATACACATATTACATCCCAAAAGAATAGAGAAGCTGAATCTAAGAGACTCCTCACACAGAATTATCCATTCCCATATGTCTTCACTGGAAAACTCTCCCCTATATCTCAAGAAGAAGTAATACCATTTGTACACAAACTCTTCAAGAAAGAAGGACTATTTCCCAACTGAGTCTCTGAAGCCAGCATTACCCTGGTAGTGAAACCAGAATAAGATGCCACAAGAAGGCATTTTTATATAATGGAATATTATTCAGCTATAAAGAAAGACAGTTTTGGGGACTTTGTAGGCAAGTGGACAAAACTGGAGTCCATACTCATAAGTGAAATAAATCAGCGATACATGTGCAGGCAATGTATTGTATCACTGGTGTAAGAACCCGAGGGTGGGAATATAAACTAAGAGACATGAAGGAAATCTGTTCT
>PVLD010027931.1:0-20089 GCA_004027595.1 Dinomys branickii
CCCACGTCTCGCCCCGGCAGCCTGGTCCGCCCTACCACATCTCCCCCGGCATCTCAGAGAAATACGCCCAGTTTAAACTTCCCAGCCGAGGTTCCGGCATTCACGCTCACCAAGTCTGTCTCGAGCTGGTGGTGTTTATTAAGGAGGTTCGCTCCCTTGCTGCTCACCCGGTCGCCATCTTCCCCGGATCTCTCTCTTCTGTTTCTTTAAATCCAAGTGTCCATTAAGTAGCCGCATCAGCTAAACAGGTAGATCAGATTTCTGCGGCACGTGTCATCGGTGAGTATGAGTAGAGTCAGGTCCTGGGCTGGGCTTGGCATCCTTTGCTTCTGTCTGCCTCTCCCTGTGAGCCAGAAAGGACGGCTGCACCAAAGGCCCAGGCTTGGCCGGCCAGGGCTTTGGAGGAGCAATTACTGCCTGGGCTGGTGCTATTCTAGCTCAGGGTTTAGATCAGAGAGGGGCTTACATGGGGAAGGAGTGAAGGAACTGTCTCCCCATGCTAGGGTCCTGAAGATGGCTTTTCTGCTCTGAGTTCTGTCCCAGCTTGCTCTGAGCACCTGGGACCAGGGACAGAACTGCCCACAGCCAGAGCCAGGTGTTTGCACTGGGGACCCTAGCACACATCTGAACATGTGAGCCTGGTATCCCACTATGATGAAGGTGATATTTTCCATACATGTAATCATTTGGAGGAGTAAAGGGTGAGATTTTGTAAAAACAGTAAAATCATTATAAACAAAGCTTGCATAACAGTCTTTATTTGATACTGAGGATAGAATCCAGGGCTTCTGCACATCCTCAATCCATTTCAAAATTTTTAAAACAATTTAGGGGCTGGGCATATAGCTCGGTGGCATAAGCACCTGCCTGGCAAGCACAAGGTCCTGAGTTCGATTCTTGGTACCAAACAAAACAGAAAACAATTTGGGGTCTTCCTAAGTTAGTAAATTGCTCGGACTAGGATAGAACTCATGAACCTCCTATGTTGGCCTTTCAGAGTGCCAGGAGTGCACCATCACACAGGGTCCTTTTTAACACTAATCAGATCTGGATAAAATACTTCCACCCCCATCGGTCCATCACAGTAAGCGTGTGAATAATATCCTCCCTCTCACCTGCAGCTCTCCTTTCTTCTGGACAGGGCTTTCTCTCTTCCCAGCTCAGCAGTGCTCCCTGGTGGTACATGGAGGGATGGCCACGAATGTCACCTTTCTTTGGTTCTGAAGGACAATCCACCCTTGTGATTCAGACCCACCTTTGGTGCCTTCGGGATCACGTCTATGCATAGATTTTCCAAGTGAGACACACCCAGCTCCAAAGAGACACCGTTAGTGGTTTTGTGGGATTTCTTTTTGTTGTTGTTTTTGGTATTTTTACTATACATATTTTCATTTGTATGAAATTAAAATATTTTGTTCATATTTATTCAAAATAGATGCATCAGGGAAATGGGGAAACAGCACATTCCTCCACTGCGCTTGCAACCTCAAGGGGATGATTTTCAGCACCAGTGAGAGGCTGCATAAAAGGTGGTGAGCACGGAGCCCAGGGGCTGTGATTGATAGGAAGTGGGGGCTCCACTCATAGAAATGCCTTGAATTTCCTTTCCCGTCAGAGCATCCAGGGGCAGGATGTGGGCCAAGACTAGGAAGCCTCTGTCCATGGAGCAATGGCTCAGCTTCAGCTTTATCACTGTGGTCCCAGGGCCAGGCTCCCAATTACAAGGCTCATTGGTGTGGTGGCCTTTGCCCGGAATGCCACCCGAGCACACAGAATTTCTCCAAATCACACCCTCAGTGCTGGCTGAGAAGAGGGCATCCCCTGCCAGCTGCGTGCCCGGCAAGATCAGGCAGCCCAGGTCTTGGGGACAGACTAGAAGAGTCATTCAGTTACTTGTGACTTGGCCCTAGCTTCTCCCCTGAAGTACCTGGGGTGTGTTCACACCCTGCCTGAGCAGGAAGCTGTCCAGGTAGTGTGACTTCATACTGACCTCAGATGTTCAAGCAGAGTCCTCGGCTGCTGTGGGGAGACTGCCCACCTGAGGAAGCCATATCAAGCACATGGATTTGGCTGGAAGAGCTGGGCGGAGGTCCCTGGGAAGGATGCCATGAGCCTCGGGCCTTCCTTCTATCCCCTTTGATGCTCAATTTAAGAAGTCCTGAGAATGACCAAACTTCACCCATTTACCTACTCCCTGGCTATGTCACAAGATGGGTAAAGTGCATCAGGCATGACACATGCCACAGAAATCTGATCTATGTGTTTAACTGATGCGGCTGCTTAATGGACACTTGGATTTGAAAGAAACAGAAGGTGCAGGAAACCCAAACTGAGGGGCACTCTGCTGAGGCCCAAGCTCCTTGGAACACAGGGTCCGGAAAGCTTGCAGTGGGTAAGGTCAGTGCACAGTGACAGACACTAAAGCAAATAACCCGGGCGCTGTGTGAAGAAAACTGCCAAGGAGATGCCGTCTGTCTATGGGAAGGACACGTGGGTAGACAGACATTGGCCATCAGCCTTATGTCACTTGGCATACAAGCCCTTATGTGCTGTGATCATGAAAGAAGTCACCAGAAATTCTCTCTCCACTGAGGCCAGTGGGCATGGTGCAAAGCTGATTTTATCACAGGCTTGGGGGAGCTTAGGGAGGTTGGGACACTTGTGCTTCAGCCCACCTGGCAGCTGTCCACCAGCACCAATGCTTTGTCCAGACAATTGTGTGTCTCTTAGGCCAAATGGCCCACTTGGCTCCTGAACTCCTCGAGTACTTCACGTTTCTGTCCATACATGAGGCCCAGATCTACTCTTATCTGAGCCAACACCTGGAAACTGGCTTTGGCTGAGTCCATAAAGTGAGCACCACAACCTTTGCCAAAGTGGTCAGTGGTGCTGGGGTCTAAGTGTTTTCCCCACACTTCACACACTTCAGTCCCGTGGAATGAAGAGGTGGGTTTGGGAGAGAATTAGACTGTGAGGGTGGAACCCCAGTAACAGAACGGGGCCCCTTTTTTCCAGGGTGGTCACAGGAAGCAGATGGTCTTCCTCTCTGAGGCAGCAGAGTATGACAGAGCACTGGGTCTGTGGGCTCCTGAATTATGATCTTTCCAGCCAAGAGCTCTGAGAAATAGATTTGTCTTCCTTTTCTATGACTCAGTCTGTGGTGTTTTGTTATAGCAGCTGAGGCAGACTGATACTGTGATTTTCCACCTCTGTCTTTCTAGCATCTTTCCCCCATTCAACAGATCATTTCAGGACACATTTGTCACATACTGAGTTGTGCTGGTCAGGTTTTTCTTGCTAGGACAGTACTTTGTATGCATATTTAAGTAGTGGTTTATTTTGGCTCACAGAATCAGAGGGTTCAGTCTGTGGGCACCTGGCTCAGGGCAGAAATGGCTTGGTGAAGCACGTGCTGGAGGAAATCTGCTCCACTTAGGGAAGGTGAGAGAGAGAGGCAGGGAGAGAGGAGAGAAGGGAAGGGAAGAGAAAGGAAAAGGAGGAGAGGAGAGGAGAGGGGAGGGGAGGGGAGGGGATCTGGAATCTGGGGACCAGGACACACCCTCCCAGGTCATGCCCAAGTGACCACCTCCAGCCAAGTGCCCCTCCTAGCAACACATTCAGCTATGAATTCCCCAGTGGGCTACTCCGCTTACTGTAGTGTTCCCATGATCTGATCACCTTCAAAAGCCCCAACTCTGAGCACATGAGACTTTGGGAGGACATGCTGATTCTAAACCCTAACACATACTCACTGAGTATATGGGAGAGGCAGGCAGGAGATCAGAAGAACTGGAGCTAAAATTAAGCACAAACAGCCGGACCTCATGAATGCACCTTCTGAGGGTTACATAAGCCTTCGTCAAATGATAATCACAGCAACATATAACCAAAGCAGATGCTGAAATTTGAAGGCAGCTCATCCTGAGAGGACACGAATGAGGAACCAGTGGGTGGTGAACACTGCTGAGATCCCAAGGTCAAATAAAGAGAACAGACATGGAGGAGCAGAGGACAGGAAAATTGGAAGACGCTGAGGTGAAGGAGGCAGGGCACTCCTGAGAGAAAGCTCCAGACAGGAAATGGGCTGTAGGGTCACATGGGACAGGCTTTGCCCTCAGGATGTGCATGCAGGTAAGTGTCAGAAATCATGGACTCCAAGCTTGGGCCAGGCTGGTGACGCGGTGCAGGAGAGAAAGAGATGGAGGAAGTTTAGAGAGGAAAGTGACAGTGCTGGCCAAGAAGCAGGGGTGACACAGGCGGGGCAACGGCAGGGCCTGGCCAGTGGCCCCAGGTGGGCAGTAGGGCTTTGGAGACCCAGGGGGAGGTAGGGTTTGGTCCTCCACAGGCTGAGTGTGAGGGGACTTCAGGAGCTCCCTGAGGGGCCTTAGGTGGTGTCGGTGAGCTCTGTGAAGTGAGGTCAGGAGGGGACATCCCTCCCCCACAGAAACGTGCGGCCCTCCCTTTATTGTACTGAAGCTGTTCTCACATGAGGCAGAGGAGAGAGGAGAAGGGGTGAGGAGAGGAGGGGGCAGATGATGCCAGTCCAAGCCCCAGTGACCTCTACCTGGTGTTTCTAGGACACAAAGATGAGAAAAAGACATAGAAAACGCAGCTGGAAGCACAGTGTGGAACCCAAGGCTGATGGTGAATGTGTATTCATGGCTGGCAGAGGACTAGACAGAACCTTCTGGGCCACTGTCAATCCCAGTATCAGACTGACCTCTTCTCCCCAGAGGTGGATTGTGAGGACTGGGGCATGCTGGGTAGACAAGTCTCTCCAGGCTGAGCAGTGGGTGATGAGGGTCCCATGAGTGTGGGGCAGAGATTTGTCTGTTCAGCTGTTTCTTAAGCAGTTGCTGTGGGAAGCATGCAGAGAGCGCCAGAAAGGGCACAATGAGATCCACAGAAACCATGAGCTGCAACCCAGAGGGCAGGGAGGGCCAGGCACTAGGCAGCCATGGTGAGGAGACAGATGCTAGGGTTTGGGGGCTGGAGGCTGAGAGAGTCCTGTCTACTCTTTCCTGTCTCTGGGGCCCGGGGGTCAGCAGCATCCCAGAAGGTGTAGACAGAGTCTCCTGGGTGATGGTGAAGCCCCCAGGCCATCAGCTGCTGGACCCACAGCTCAAGAGAGGTCTCTGTGCCACCTCTGGCTGCCTCTGTCCCTCCCTGCTGCTCTTCAGGTCCCTTTGGAGCTTTCTGGGTCCAGGCCTGGCCAAGCAGATGGAGAAGAAGGCCTCTCTCCCAGATCAGCACGTCCCAGTTTGCATCCACAGCCACCAGCTTCACTTCATCTAACTTCAAATAAAAAGGAGTCATGTCGTGTTCCCGTTCACCACAATGTGATAGTCCCTCATGGAAACGGAGCCACGAAGAGCAGGCCAGTGGTTTCTGCGTCTCCTTGCCATCCTCAATGCACTTGTCCCTTGTGGGGCTGAAGCACCTGCACCCCTTTGATGACCCAGAGCTTAAGCTCTGAGATACAGTAGGGCACAGTCAGGTATCTTTTGTTAGAGGGTGTGGGAAATTGATGGGCTAGTGCAGTAGGCAGAACCACCCCTGAGTTGCTCAGGTGCTGATCTTCTCAGTCCCTACCTTGCCAAGCCGTACTACCTGGCGCCCAGACACTGGATGAAGGGGCGTTTATTTTGGCTTACAGGTGAGAATTTTCAAGTCTGCATTTAGCAGGCTAAAGGGCCTGGTGGAGACAGGCTGGTCGCTTCATGGTGGCCAGGAAGTAAGGAGAGCAAAGGGAGGAGGCAGGGAAGGAGATTTGTCCTCCCTCGGTGACCCAGCCCCACCGGCCACTGACCCCCCGTCCCACACCATGTGTAGCTGGACTCCTCAGGATGGGATCATATACAGCACCCAGGATGCAGTCTCCTTCCAAGAGCCCCATCTGTGGGGTCAGAGGCCTTCTGAGCCATTGCTGACCTGGCCCATAACATTCTCAGCACCTGTGAGGGTGCAATATGCCGGTGCTCATGCACAGAACCTGTGAGGGTGGCACTAGGGTCCCTGGTCACTGACTTGGGACAGGATCATGACCTGATTTTCAGGAGGGGGAGCAGTTAGTGTAACGACAGAGGCACTGAGAAGGAGGGGAAGGCAGCTGAGGCTATCAGAGAGAGGCAAGGGGGAGGACAGATGCTTCTGTTTCTGCGTTAGAGCTGGAGGGGCATCAGAAGCTAAGGAAACTGGTAAATTCATGAAGCTGAGGAAAGGAGACTCAGACACTGCTCAAAGCCTCCAGAAAAGAGCCAAGCTGGGCTGACACATCACTGTTTGCCCACCCACACCAGCGTCAGACCCTCAACTGCAGAACTATGGGATCATCCATGCTTGCTTCTGAGCCAAGGAGCGGCAGGAGCCTATGACTGGCTGTGGGAGGCCTGCCATGGACAGAGGCACAGACCTACCCAGGCCGCAGTAAGGAAGCCACCTTATAAAAGATATGGTCCTTGCATCTGCGTGTCATTTGCTGTGAAATGGCTCCTGGGCAGAGGTGATGCTGCGTGGGACACCTGACAGGAAGTGGGTGACCCATGTCTGTACCCTGGGAGGGAAGTGTCCCCGAACATGTTGACAAGGCTGACCAGTGTGTGCCGATTGAAATATAACTTCAACCACTGCATTGTCTGTGTAAGCTCCACCCTGTGGGTGCTCACATGAGTGCACACACACGTGGTCAGCAGGCACGCCTGTGCGGAGCTAAGAGGCAGCCCAGCCCAGCAAGAGCCCTCATCTGAAGCCAGCCAGCAGCCAGGCCTGAGCTCCAGCTCAGGCTCAGCCTCTCCTCAGCCTGTCCGTGTCTCTGAGGACCAGGTTTCCTGTGTCAAGCCATGGTGGTGCTGCTGCTGGTCTCAGGTCAGGGAGCGTGGTTTAGGCGGCACCTGCAGGGCTGCTGGCCCAGCACAGGCTCCAGCACAAGCTGCTCCGCAGCTGGAGGTGCCGCTCGTGTTGGATCTCTAACATCGCCTTTCCCTGAGCTCCCCAGGGTGAGGGGATAAGGCACCGCCAGCTCAGTGGCTTTCAACTGCCACTTACTGCCTTGGGCTTCTAGAGGCCAGAAGTCCAAGATCAAAGGGTCCTCAGACTGACCCCTTTGGAGGCTGTGAGGCAGATCCTGCCTGGGCGTCCTCGGCCTGTGGTGGCTGGGAATACTTGATGTGCAGCTGCGTGGCTCTGCCTTCTGCTGCAGCTCTGTTCTCCCTGTGTCTCTGCCAGCTCCCCTTCCCCTAGGACGCTGACTGACTTGGTGAGGGGCCCCACTCATGCATGACCTCATTGCAGCTCTTCACTCCTGCAGCAGCCCTATCTCAAAATAAAGTTGTATTCTGAGGTGCTGGAGCCAGAACTTTCCTTGCTGAGTACTCTCGGTGAACATAATCATTATATTATTACAGTATCCAACCTAGGGTCTGACGCTGGAAAATGTACTTTATAGCAAATATGTGAGATATGAATTTGAACCTTCTGGGTTCTCTTTCTCTCTCTCTCTCTCTCCTCTTACCTCCCTATCAACTATCTGGAAAGACTTAGTTATATGTGCTATTCATTAACTAAGCAGTCACCCTCCAGAAGAACCATTATAGAACATCTGTTCATGATTACATGATTAAAGTTATAAAATTGTCAATAATGTGTTTGATAAAATGATTATGTGTTAATCAAAAACATTTTTTAAATGTTTGGAGATGGAAATATTAACTATCCTAACTTGATCATGCACTGTGTACATGTGTCACTTTAGCATACTGTACCAAATAAATACATACAATTCAGGTAATAAAGAAAAATGAAAGGAATATATAAATTTAAAAACTAAAAACTAGGAAAACACGGCCTGTAGAGGTGGAATATTGTGAACGTTGTCTTGTGACCAGCAGAGGGGGCTCCAAGCCAAATTTTGGAAGGCACAATTGGCATTCAGAAGTCTGAAGAGAAGCAAATCAAGGAGGGCTCCCTCTATGCGCATTAGAAATACCTACAGCTGCTTCCAAAGAAAAATAAGGGCTGCTCCATAACGTGGTCAGATTAAAGGCACAATAGCACGACTTCAACCTTTTTACCTCCAAGTTTCTCTTGCAACGCTTAAAAACGAGGCAGGAAATGCCTGGATATTTTGGGGAGAAGCGAGTGCGATGCTCTGCACAGACGCTGGCTGGACGTTTCCGAGTAGGTTCGCCGCTGTCCGGGGAGGTAGCCCGGCACTGGCACGAATCCTGAGCAGGTGATTGAGCGCACCCATGATTTCTTTTGAAGGGCACATAAGTAAATATCAAAAGAAATTAGGTGTTTATTTCTGATACTGTCTCTGTCACACGGGCCCGCTGTGTTTTCACTGAATAAATGTGAATAATGGCTGAGGTAGTGTTTTTGCAGGTTTGTTTACATATAAGACAAGCGCACTTTATGAAGTACTCAAACCCGAAACACACCCTCTCCAAGGCTGTCTGTCCGGCAGGCTCATGGTCCTTGCTACAGAGCCCTCCCAGGGTTGTCCTACCTACCCAAAAGCACCACAAGGATCGGGGAAGGGATTTTATTTACCTACTGTCTTCCCGTTTGGGTCACCTGCTGAATGTGAATTTACCAACTGAGGGTGGCTGAGAAAACAGACAAACTTACCTAACATTTTTTTAAAAATAGATTCATGAATTTCAGTCACTTGCTTTCTGTAATGAGCTAAAATAGTCCTAAAGACAACATCCTCCTAAACATGGTAAATCATTTATCAGTTCGATGTTATTTAAAGTGGTTCATGAGGTCACGGTACTAAAATTAGTTTCTTCCTCCAAACTATGGAGTGAAAACGAGATGATGTTTTCTAAAAGTTTTTGACAAGAGGAGAGAAACCCTTTGGGGAAGCAAGGAGAGACCGGGGCAAAACATTTTATCACCACATGCAGCACTAGCCTACTCTGCCTTTTGTCATGCAGCAGAGAAACTTGGCTTCGATGTTTCAGTTACTACAAAGAAATATTTGATTCCACATTGGCGATAAGCTGATGTTCTGGACAGATGCACCACACTGTCACTGAGAAACCATCTCTGTTCAGATATTCAGGGCTGACAGTTTATCTGCAGGCCTTGAGATGTTGAAGCTAGGCTTGAGGGCCAGTTCTGACCACCAGTCTACACCCTGACATCCAAACCCAGCCTGCAGGTCTGTCGCAGTCCCATTGCCCATCCTCAGGAGCTGCTGACGAAGCTGGAGGCTGCCCCATGCCCTCCACTGGGATCTATCTGTGATGACTCAGTGATGGCTATGACAGAGGGGGCCCAGAACCCTCCTTGGCCTTTGCCTACACCCAAGTCCTTGGCCCTGCAGCTGGCCCTATGAATATCAGCACATCCTTGTGAGTAATTCCAGCCAAGATCCCGGCAGGAAAGGAGACCCATTCCTTCCTGCTCCATAATTGGTCATCTTGGCTCTGGTCCTCTGCAGGAGGAGAAACAACAGGAAGGACAAAGAGTGCCAGAGGATTGGGCAGGCAGGCATCGGGGTCAGAGCAGGCTTCAACAGTGGCCATATGTGGCTGGAGAGCTGCAGGGCCCAGTTGAAGCCCAGCCCAGGAAGCCAGAAGCCGCAGACCAAGTGGGGTGGGGACGCTGTGCCTGAGACACAGAAGGCCTGGAAACTGCCTGAAGTTGCCGCTGTGCATCTGCATGCAGGATGAAGAAGCTGGAATCTGAGGTCCACAGGTAACCGCAGCTGAAGACACTGCTGCTCAAGCAGAAGGAAGCTTTCTGAAAAGGAAGTACACTGCCTCTTTCTTCTCCTTTTCTTCTACCCATGAAGAAAGCCCATTGGATGACACAGCTCACCATCAGGCTAGGGCTCTCCCCTTGGTTTACTGATCTGCATTCCAATCATCTCTGGAACTGCCCCTGACACAGCCAGGGGTGTGCCATATTAGCCCAGTGTCCTTACGCGGTCAGGTTGCACAGCCTGAGAAACGGTCACAGACCGGTAACCCTGACTTGGGTTTGCACCAGGATGTCTGTACTGCCTGTGGGTGGGTTGGGCCAGGACCCCCTCCAGGTCCCCTTCACAGATCTTTCTGTTCTCCCTCATCTGTCTGCTTCCCGAGGTGACCTGTGTGCACCGCCACACATTGAACAGGCCTGGCTCCGAGTGCATCGGAGCTCCCCGCTGTGGTCCCTTTACACTTCATCTCCTTCTCTCCTTGGGGTTGTGGCTGTGGCCAAGTCACAGAAAAGGGTAACTGGAGATGATTGCTTGCAAGAAAACATCTCAAATTTTCCAGAATACCCTGAAGAATACCCTGCAAGGTTGCTCAGCCTTATGTTTTTAGAAGTATTTGTATGTCCATTTTAATAGTTTCATTTCATCAGAAACTGGAGTTTTCAGTTGTGGCTGTTGCTATTAAAGTCAGTGTGTGACTGATTTGCTAACACATGGGTTATAGAATCTTATATCTTGAATCTTAGTGGTTATTTAATATCGTTGGAAGCATTGCCATTCTCTTTGTTAATACTTCAAGAAGTCTACCTCGGCACTGGGAGGAATGTTGTTCAGGATCAGGTCTGTCTCTCTTTCTGCCTCTCTCTACTCATCTCTCTCTCCCTCTCTGTCCTCCTCTCCCAGCCTAACTGAAATATGAATTACACGATTGATTTTTGAAGATCACACATGCTTCTCTCCCTGCTTCCTGTCCAGTCTGTGAATTGTAAATTTTAATATTCTTTTCCAGACTTCTAAGGCTCACTTTGATAAGCATGAATCACAATGCAGAGACATCTACAGCCGAGTTACCCTAAGTAGGTAAAGGACGAGGCTGAACCTCTTTCCTCCACTCCAAATAACTCTCGCTCTGCTCAGAGCTGCACTTTACCTTCTGGCACTCATTTCCCAGATCCAGCCAATTTCCAATGCGCCCTGCCTGGTGTGGAACAGAGGTGGGACCGAGTGGAGGTATGCCCGTGTGGCTGCCGTCACTTTCTGTTTTGGTGTTATTCACTCTTCTCTCCTAATTCTCTCTCCTTGCCTATGCACACAGTGTTCACCTGTGCTTTCCATGGCTCTGAGACCCTGAGAACACAGATTCTCCAGGAACTGCGTGGGTGTGGGAGGTGGAGAGGGCGGCCTGGTGGGCAGCAGGGTCACTGTCCCAGTCACTGGAGAGCATTCTCACCCCAAGAACGCCTGCCGCCGCCGCCTCTGCTCCAGGATAGGTTTCCACCCGGGTCTGCAGCTCACGGCTCCAGGTGACCTGAACACGCGAGCGAGGGTTGTGATGAGGCCGGCTCTGCGGTCTTGGACTCTGGTCTCACTGCAGTGTCTTCAAGCCAGTGCCGGTGCACACTGCTCACTCCTTTGGCTTTTCCCAAAGATGTGGTGTGTTTGTGCACACACGCACATGTGCACACTTGGCATACACTGTTCCTGCCGCCAGCCCAGCTGTAGCTTCTGACCTGAAACATGCATCCTGGCAGGCTTATTCTTCTCATCCTTGGTGTATCTCTGTGGCACACAATGAGACCACCGTCTTGGGAGTGACACAAACAGCTACTCACAGCAATTATTTCCTTCCCCTACTGTCCTCTCCCACAGCCCTTTCCTATCTCCGCAGGCTGCTGCTCTGCTCCCATCTTACTTTTGTCCTTAAAATTATCTGTATTTAGGGTTCTCATGTGATATTTATCTTCTGTCTGATTTATTTCACTTGGCATTGTGGACTCAAGATCCCACCCATTTTCCTACAAATATTTCACATTTCTCTTTCCTTATGGAAGCATATTACTCCATCAGGTACAAATGCATTTTCTTTGTTCCTTCATTTATTGATGGGCATATAAGTTGCCTCCAAGGTTCAGCCATATGGATTGTGGTGTTATAAACATGGGTGTGCATCACTTCAATATGATGTTTTAAACACTTCTGGGAAGATACTAGAAAAGGGCATAGTTGTACCAAGTGAAATGCCTATTTACCTTCCCACTGAGGTCATCAAACCTCCATCCCTTGGTGGCAACAGAAGGGACTGGGTCACACTGGACATGTCACTCAAGGGGACACCTGTAGTGAAAATTGTGCTAATGTTCATTTTCATCTTACCTGTAAGCTACATGTAGCTTGGCTACAAAGTTGCCCTATTAGGTACACTTAACTTAAAACATGTCCAAATTAGAAAATACGCCTTCAACACTTAACAGTTACTCATCTATATTGATTTAAGTAGAAAAAATAAAACTGAAATCCAACTGACCCATCCAAACCACCAAAAGCCATGTTTCACAGTAGACTATTAGCACAGATGGTACCACCTTCTCCAGGAGGAAGAACTGTATGCATGGTCACTTGGATGCCAACAGAGAAGCCCTCAGGCAATGTGAACATATTCTGGCTTCTCACCCTTCTACGTAACCAGTCTGGCCACTAGTTGAAACTGAGGATTAAGGTGAGCACTTGCATCTTCCCCAAAGCCCATAAGAGACAGAATCTCTGTCTCAGCTGCACTGAGCACAGCAGATGCAGGGCCTCAGTCCTTGTGCTCAGGGCCACCATGCGCTGCAGGTGTGTCTGCTCACACGTGGGCACCCGAGGATTGACTGTGTATGAAACTGTGCACTCTACACTCTCTGCTCCTCCTCTTGAAAGCGGCTCCCATGGCTGATCCACCAAGTGACCCCCAACCTGTGTCTGGAGTTGATGAATCATGTGGTCATCTAGCCTATCACATCAGTTTACAAAGCCACCTCGAGTAATGAGATGCGACCCCCCGAAGTGCATCATGTCTAGGACAGCTGATTGTGGCTGACATTGGTAGAAGTGTGGTTTTCCCATTGGACACTGCTGATTAGTACTGAGGGCGTCATGTTCCATGGCCACAAGGAAGGACTGGAGCCACTGTGGAAATAAGAAATATGAAGGAAATAAAAATGCAGGCCCAGGAGTCTCACAAAAATGCCCGGCATGTACATATAGACACACAGGTATGTGATTCTGTATCCCACATCCCCACTGAGGCCCCGGAGGACCATCAGGTCAGATAGTCATCTGTCTTGAGCCACAGGCCAGGAGCTGATTTTATGTGTAGCAGGATGTGCCTCTTCCTTTTGGGCCATGAAAGGTGCTGCGTCTCTGCTGGGGGAGATCACACCTGTCTACTGCTGGTGGAAGTGGAACTCTGTGGCCTGATGCCCCCCAGAAGGGACCTCTAGCTCAGGAGTGGCAGCAGCTGCTCTATTCTGTCCCGGCATCTTCCACAGAGAATCAGACCGGAGATGGGGCTGTGCTGAAGTGCAGGTAGTTTTGGCTGTCTGCAGAGGTATTGAGATCTGTGCCTTTGAGCAAACAGGGTCAGTTAGGCATGGCGTCCTGTTCTGAGAGGGGTTTGGAAATCTTTTTAATCACAGAAGAGTTAATCCAGGAGCTCAGAAACCCTGCCAGTGTCCTTGTTTTATCCACATGATGTACGTCCTGAGTGGCATTATTCTGAGAGGCTACTTGGAAAAGTCTTAACTGAAAGTGTCTGCATGGTTTTCTTCAGATGGTCAGTGGTCCCTCAGGGACCCTAATCATGGAGAAATGTGTGAGAGAAACTGACGGCAGAAAAGTTCTATTCTAACTCCGTCTAACTTGGGCTTTTGCAGAAGGTGGTCATGAATGCTTCCCTTTCTGGTGGTTGGACCATAGGCCATGAGTGACCAGAAATGCTGCATGCCTTGTTCTGGAATTAGACCTAATAAAGGGCTATAAATGTCTTATTCACTGAGGTCTTTGTTTCTTTATTTAACCTAACTGACAGAGCATGCTGTTTGGACCCCTTTACACTCTTTGGCCCGGTGATTTCTAAGTACCTGCCTAGCTGTGGACCCCATATTGCAGCTCCTCAAGTCCTACCGGGGGACTTAAAACCCTATTTCCTTTGTTACCCATATGATAGATTCAGGACTGTGTGCTTCCCCAGTAGTTGAGAACATTACACAGATAAATCAACAACTGACAGGCTGTGATTTCCACAGAAACTGTGAACCTGAGTGCTTACAGAGGAGAGGGTCGGGAAGGAAGCACTCTAACACTACCGTTCTCATATTATCAGTGTCCACCACATGTGTCACCCTATGAGATCACAGATATTGAACACTAATGGAACAGATTATATATCATTTTACCATATGTGACCTGAAGTAGAAGTTGATTTACAACTGAGATTTTGTTGAAGAATTCAATTCAATGAGAGAGAAATCATTAAAAGAGACCTTGACAAGAGTTAGCCATAAATATCTACAAAATTATGTCAAGTTTTATACTCAGATTAAAGAAAAATCTACTTAGTTATAGATAAATCATATGACTGATTCTATAACTAGCCTTCTTAAAGAGCCTTTATTTTTCAAAATACAGAAAACCAAGGATATGATCATGGTAACGAGGAAATTTTAAGCAACCAAGATACCTATGTGGGGGTGGGTGTATAGGTTGTGAGATAATTTACAGTCTTTTAATAAACTGCTAAGATTTAAAATCACATTATCTTTGGGTCTGTTTCAATCTGTCTGCAGCTACAGATGAAGTCTTATGAATTATATTATTCTCTGAATAAAAATAAAATAAACATTGGCACCTCTTGCAGAGAAAAACATGGTACAGTCTGCTTGGAGTGACCTGCAGCTTCTCAGTGGTGGAGGGACGGGGGACCTGTGCCACTTGGGCCCCTTCCTGGGAGGACCCTCACTGCTGCACTCCCTAATAGCTACTTCACCTCATAGTATTTGAAAGGAGTAACAGCAAATGAGAAAACACAGACAGGCCTGAGGGCACAGTGGGAGGCTTGGAGGAGTGGCTGATAACTGGTGGTGTGTCCACAACCCCTCCTCTGTCACACTTCCTGTCACTTAAATCAAAGCGATGGCTAATTCATTAGGTGTCCTTTGAGTCCCCTGGTATACTGTCATCGTAAACCTGGGCAAGACTTCTGCCATAAAGTCATTAAAAAGATGCATGGGCCCTAAGTTCTCCACTAACTTTCCCTGTTGAAGTCCTGTGACTTACAACTTTGATTCTTGTGGGTAGCAGGGACATTTGTCAGCTATCATGATGGGGCTTCCAGAGGTGCTCAATTTACAGGACCGAGAATGGGGCGGAAATGAATGAACATCTGTACATGCACTGAGATACTATGTCAGGCCGTGTGAAATTAGCTGTCATAACAAGTCCATAAAGCCTTACCCTCCATCCATCTTCTTCAGTTTATAAAGCATAAACTGTGGCTCACTGATCTGAGCTAGCTCGCTTTGGAGGACGCTGTGATCCTGTAAGAAGAAGGACTGATGTGGATTGGACCCTGTGGAGAGAATTTCTTCACCTACATATTCTGTCCTTTTATTTGCATGCTTGACTATAGGCCAGAAGTCCATCTAGTTTCCTTCTGGGTGCCTCTGTTATCAATGGACTCCTCTAGGCACTTCCTTATGATCCTAACCTAATGACAATAATTTGCGTTTCAGGTTAAAGGCCTTTTACTGGACAAGCATGAGCATGAGCAAAATCTGCTTCTCCAGAGAAGTTTATAAAAGGAGATGGAAAGTTCAAGACTTTGAAAGGCCCCTTCCTCTGTGGGAACATTGTTGTTGACAAAGCAATGGACAAACCTACCAATCTGCTTCACATGCCGGCGAATGTGGTGTCCATGCTGTGCTTGAGGTTATAGTGTCTCATTGTTGACACCTGTTGATCCTAAAATTTCCAGGGCAGCCAGAGTATGTGGCTGTGACAACCTTAATTACTACAAGGATTAAACTTTCCACTTGGGTTTCCTATGGACAAATTTACCCAAGTAGTTTCAAAGTAGGGTGCGAGGGTCATCTGAGTTCCAAGATCCAGTGAGAGGTAGAAAGAAATACAAGACCTTCTATTTGTACTATTTTCATCTCAAAAATGAGTATCTAAAATCAGCTTATTGATATTCATGGTGTAGACTGACATTTGGGTCTGCCTTCTGTCCAGGTTGGATCATGTCTATGGTTAGGCTGCAGTCTAACCTGATCAAGAAGACCGAGCAGAGGAGCACCACTGCATTCATAGACGAGCTCTGGTGAGAAGCCAGGGTCCACACAAAGGAGACAGTTACTTATTTACTAAAGGAGGTACCCTGAAATATTCACAGATGTCTAATGAGGGAGAAGACACAATGAAATATTTTGTAGCACAGAGGAATTTTTCTGCTTAAATAAATCTAAAATTCTTCACTGAGGAGTCAAACTTTGTAGAAGAGAAGTCCAGTTTTCTTTCACAAGAAGGGATGTTACAGCTTTGCTGGTGTGTGGGGAGAGGAGGAAGCGGCTTGTGGCATTTTACAACAGACATTTCTAAATAGAGAAGATGCTCAATGCTCCTTTAACTTTTAGTGTGGAAGACCAGCGCCAAGACCAAAAAGAAAGTTTTTCTATGACAAGAGGACACTGAAATACATATTAGTTTAGTTTCCATTATTATATCATTTCTTCATCATAAATGATGTGAATGTGTTACTTTAAAAGATAACCCAAATGCCCATCAACTGAGGAGTGGATAAAAAGATGTGGTATTTTTATACAATGGAGTGTTGCTCAGCTATATAAAAAAGATAAACCTGAGGCTTTTATAGGTAAATGGATGCAACTAGAGACCATACTCATAAGTGAAATAAATATGACCAGCATGTGTAAACACCACATTGTCTCCCTAGTGTAAGAGCTTGAAAGAGTAAATAAAATCTGAAAGGTACAATAGACACTGAAAAAGGGAAAGAAGCTTCTCAAAGGGAAGGAACAACTGGGATGAGGGAAAGGAGAAAAGAAAGAAAGAAAGATGGGAAAAATATATATGTATATACACAGGATATCTGGATAATTTTGTTCCTGATCTCTACTGGTATATTAAGAGGAACAGTTAATGCTTAATTTTTCCATTCTTTTTAATATTTTGATCAGTTTTGCATGTTTATATATGGTAATATGGACCATAAACTTGAAGACAACAATATGCAATGTAACAACCATTGCTGAATTCCTATCATTTGGTTTAGTGACATTCTGTATTATTTCTAATGTTTTCTCTTAATTATTTTTATTCTCTTTTAGAAAAAAGATATGCTAAACAAACAACTAAATTTGGAAGGAAAAATCTTAAAAAATTATTTCAAATTCTTTCACCTTTCAGGAGATGGGAAACCTTTTATATCATTATAGATGGCTTTTCTATATCTCAGCAATATCACTTTCTTACACAGGAGAAGGAAAGAAGTGAACAAATTCAATCAGAAGTGCTGTAATTTGCAGGTGGGTGGAACAATTCATTTTCTTTGTTTGCTTGTTTTTAGTAGGAATGATCATCAAAATGCCTCTTTCACCCCAATCTCCTCATTGCAAGGTACCACTAGCAGGAAGGAAAAGTGATGCAACTCAAGGTCAACATAAACTCAGAAAAAATTTTTGTCCAATGATTTAACCCCACAATTAAATCAAGAGTTAAAAATATGTATCTAATCGTATTATTCATCTAAAAATGTAACTATTGTATGTTATGTACCTTACAGAAGAAAAATCCTTCCTAGTATTGATAACTAAAATAAACTCATTTGAAGGAAGACATTAGGTTCAAATTTATAAAATGCACTCACTAGATTTATAAACTCATGGAATGTGAACATTCATGCAGCAGTGCATGTTTATGTATGTGAGTCATTTTGTGTACAAATTTAAAATTTAGATTTTGTTAATATTTGTTTTAGTAGTTCCTAATAGATAACTGAATAACTAAGTTTTCCATTTCTTAAAATACCTACACATGCATAATATTTGTGAATCCGTGTGAAGCTGAGATGCTGAACTTTTACACTTTTCAGTGAAAATATCTGTCAGATGGGATGATTGGTTTAATTGATGAGTTTTTGAAGTTTTCATTAGGATTCTAAATAATATGCACCATCACAATACTCCTTTCTTCACAGAGCTTGAAATGTCATTTCCTGCTGTCAGGAGTTTCCCTGTCCCACTCTTCCCCCAGTCTGATACCAATTCTGCTCCTAAATAATATCATTACCCCAAACTCTCACCATGAAAACCACCGATTTCAAAGTAAAACAACATGGTTAAAGAAGAGAGGTTAGAGTAGCTCTGCACCTCAGGCTTTGCGAGTAACACATGATTCTTACTATTGCTGCAGTATTTGGGGGCTGGTTCTCTTCCATCTTCTTTATTTCTCAGTTTCCCTTTTTGTATATTGAACATGGTGTGAAAGCTAAGGGAAGTAGTGTATATGAAAAATTAATTTATTACAGACCTGGTACATATGAAGAAGAGTTTCCATGCAATGCACAATGGATGTGGTCATTAATTCTACAGAATTATGTGTGTGCCTGTGTATGTTGTATATATGTGTGTATTGTGTGTGTACACACTCATTGTGGTTATGAGAGATTTTTCTTGAATTCTAACTACAAACTAATAAATTTGGGGCTACTGTCTCCATTTTACACATGTGCAAAATGAGGCTCAGAGAGGAAAATCAATTCTAGTAACTCAGCCACAGCCCTGAGACAAAACAGAGGAAAAAACTGGACCAAATACAAATCTTTAGCGTGGAGCCTGCATCCTAATCACTCCTCCTCACAGCTTCTGAGGGCTGCCCCAGGTAGGGGTGGGAAAGGAGCCTGCAGCCATGCACCCTATGCACATGCTTCCCACATCTGCATGAGCTGGTGTGGGAAAGTGTCTCCACTGCCCAGAGGAGACAGACAGAAGAAGACAGCATTGGATTCTTCAGCTGTTGCTTCTAAACTTCATGTCCACCTTCAGTGTGGAATGAGCAGTAATCTTTGGGAAATAATACCTTAAATAAGTACTCAGTGATCACTGTGAAAGAAATAGGTGGTGGGTGAAAAAGTGACAATTTTTCCCTTGGTCTCCTTTTCTACTTTAGTGTTATTTTAGTGAGATTTAACTTATAACAGCCTTTCTGTGTAAGTGCAGAAAGAATCAAGTTAAGGAAAACTAGAGGGTGAAATTAAAACCAGCCTTAAGTCTACCGCAAGGTTCTTCAACTCAGTATTTCAAGAAGTTTATTTTAGGTCTTTACATATATTTATAGTGATTAGATCACAGTGCTTGCAATCTTGCATATTTTTTCCTTGAAGCTGTAACGGCATGATCTTCTTTATTAGATTCTCTCATTGTCATAATTCCAACAGAAAAGTCAACTTCCAATTGTCAGCTATTGATAGTGTTAACTCTTCAGAATTGTAAATATTGCTTTAACAAACACTGTCATACTCTTTATCAGTACAGATTAGGAGTGGGGATATGGATTTCATTTGGGCAGATGCTTACATGCCTGTAACGTGCCTCAAACATTTCCACTGGAGCATTTCCTCCAAAATATCTCCTGGCCCTCCAGTCCTTATCCATCCTGTCCCCTGTCTCTGTCCTACTTCTGTGTTTGGTTGTTTTCTTTGCTTGTTTTTAAGTTCTACATATGAGGGAAAATGTGATGTTTGTAGGAGGCATGATCAAAATATGGTGAAAGTTTAAATTAAAACAAAACATATCACAGTGAAAGACATTGCCATGGGTGTCCCTCAGGATTCTGTCTTTCCAGTACACTTGCTGTCCTTTTGCCACTTTCCAGAAGTTCTCTTTTGTGAGTGTCTTTTTGCACTGATGTGACTGTATCTATGTATTGAATGGATCTGAAACATGTACAGTAATTTATGCCAAATGAAAACATGACTGTGCATCCTCATCCACCTTATTCATTCCCTCTGGCACTGCATGACCTCTGGCTCTTCCCCAAAGTCAAAATGACAGCAGCACGAAAGGGAAACGTTTGGAATCACTTCAGGAAAGAAGACTCCAGAGCTGCTGCAGGAAGTGGCCAGAATGATGGGATTCCTGTGTTCTAAGCAAAGGGCAGGATTTGGAAGGGGATTCATGGCAATGTGTCTTTTAGTGTAATAGTTTTTTTTTTTTTATTTTAGAAACATAAAAGTACAAAAACATATTGACAAACAGACACCCATTATCATAGAAAATAGTACAATCACAACTAATCTATAGACAAGGTGATATGGTCTCAACAGAT
>PVLD010027932.1:0-20084 GCA_004027595.1 Dinomys branickii
AACCTGAGTAACAAAGATGAAGGTAACATTATGTAGGACAGCATCCAGAGCTAATTCCCTTCTATCTTCTCTATAATTCTGTATTTCCTCAGTCGTTTTTGTATTAGCAGAAATGAAGATAACTTTATATTATACAGCATCCAGTGCAAATTCCCTACTATCTTATCTATAATTTGGTATTTCCTTTAATGTTTTTGTGCTAACTAATGTGAAGATAACTATATAATACAACATCCAGCGCTAATTCCCTACTATATTCTGTATAACTTTGTATTTTCTGTATTGTTTATAGCTTTTCTGGTTCATATGTCTCCATTCTTTTGTCTTTAAAATAAAATTTAAAAAAAAAAGAAAGAAAGAAAATAAATCTCTAAAGCGATCTATACTAGAAGAAAACTTTAGTCTATTTTAAGCTTAATCCACCTGCACAAAAAGATTTAAATACTTTTGTTAGGTTTGGTAAATGAGCCAAGAACTGGAAAATAAACATTCTCAGTAAGTATATATTTGAAGTCTTCACTCTAGTTGGGTGAGTACGATAATTAGGAAAAGAAATGCCATGCAGCGCACTCACCTGTTTTGTTCCTCCAGTTTAGCCAGGAGCTCCAGGTCATCAGGACTCAGCTGTGCTGGGGAAGATGGTGAAAGGGCTGGTGTCGACAGCGTGGTGGAGGAGGACGTAGTGTGTAATGAAGCAGATGGACTTGCCACCTGACTGGCCATCTGACTGACTGTATGCGATACTGTGTTCTTCACCCATGAGAGAGTAGAACTCAGCTTTTCTGCAACCTTGTCTGTCGCCACCTGAGGATGAAAATAAATGTAGCATGTATTTTAGTGTTATTGCATTTATTACCAAGAACTTGACAGTCCTGTTATGTTTTATTTAATAATTACCATCAGAACATTCTCCTTGAGATAATAATGTAAAACCTGTTTAGCAACCATTATCCTAACATCCAGGTTTTGGAAATTGGTTATTTCAAACTACATGTCTCTAGCCTGAACAAACCAGAATAGGACTTCCCAAACTGCAGGCTAAAACCCAGCAAGTAATACCACTTTCACAGGTAATAGCAGCATGTTTTAAAAATGAAAAGCACCAGAAAATACCAAAGTTAAGAATAAGTACTCATAAAATTTTTAATTACATATATATTAAAAATATAGACGACAAGGCCAGGCATGGTAACACATGTCTGTAATCGCAGCACTTGGGAGGCTGAGGCAGAAGGATTACCAAGTTCAAGACCAACCTGGGCTACATAGTGAGACCCTGTCTCAAAAAGACTAACATGCATATATGTATATATACACACACAAACATCTCTATGCCTATTGAATCTGGATCTAAAGTATAGTATTCATTAGGATTTTAGCCAAAACCATCTAAAAGCCAAGGAATTAAAAAATGTCTACTAGATAATCAGAATAGGGAAATCTATGACATGACTGACAGAAACAGGGTGTTTGGCATAAACAAGATGTAATGAGACCCCTCATCAAATTGTCCTCAAGCCACTGAAGAGTATTTTCACGGAAGAGGGACCAAATTCAGAAGAACAAAAGTATGATAAGTGGTAACGCTAATAGTGAGAGAAGTTCAAGACAGAATTTAAGTAGCTGGAGCTATTCAGAAATACAGAATAGCATATTCCCTACTGTAACAGGAATTAGTGAGATAAAAGTCAGGATTCTATTAGATCCCAAAATAGAGTGAAGAAGGCCAAAACAGAGTCGACTGAGTCACAGCCCTCCAGGGATCTTACAAAAACATCTGCCCTTTACCTGTCTGGCACCTCCCGAGCATGACAAAGCAGGACACTGGCTCAAGAGCACATGAGCCCTACACAGACACTGCATGAACACTAGACAGACTAGATCCTGAAAGGTCTGTAGCCTCCTCTAGGGCAGAGATTATGCTGCTTACACAACATCCCAACCTCCCTTCTAAATCCTTTAAAAGCCCCTAGACAAAGATCCCTCATGTGTATCCTACCTCCTCCATCCCCAGTTTCATTCTTCATCATGTGGGATATGACCCTGGCATTTTGGTAACACTAACTACTTTAAAGCAGCAGTTACTATATAAGAGCTAAATGTCAAGAGATGGTTAAGAATGAGTTTCAGTTTTAGGTGAGCAACCAGGAGTACACTGTAAAATTCCTCTCCTGCCTACTAAATTATACATACATCCTCATAGTTGTTATAAACTTTGCCAATGTTCTAACCAGATATATAACTAACTCACTGAAACTAACTCACTGAAAAAAAAAGTATTTAAATAATAGTTGAATAGTCATTATTATTCTCATATTTGAATATCTATGCAATATTAAACATCTTCCATGATAAAAGTTTACTGTATAGAAGATAAGGTATAATCATTTTTTGTGTGATGGCACATGCCTGTAACCTCAACACTGTGGAGGTTGAGATAAGAGGATGACTGCAAGTTTGAGGCCACCCTAAACTGCATTGTGAGTTCAAGGCCAGCCTAAACAACATACTGAGAGCCTGTCTCAAGAAAACAAACAACAAAAAAGTTTTTTGTGGAATTGTACTTTTTAAAAGTATCATTAAAAATAAATAAATAAATAAATAAAATAAAAGTATCATTAAAAAGCTTCTTTAGCTAGGAACAACGGCACACACCCATGACCCCAGCTACTTGGAAGGCTGAGACTGGAAGATCACAAGCCTGAGCCTAGCCTAGGCAATTTAGCAAGACCCTGCCTCAAAATAAAGAATAAAAAGGGTAAGGGGTGAGTTCAGCAGTAGAGTTGTCCTAGGTTCAATCCAAAGTACCAAACAAAACATCAACACACACATGCACACATACACAATCCCACCCAGATTTCTGGCAACGGATACTACTTTCCTCAGAAGTTGTCCAAAACTTTCCTTTTTAACCAAATCACATATACAGCTATCTAGTTCCACTTCCTCCATCTCAATCTGACAGGAAATTGCTATACAAGAAAAGGGTAAAATGAAAAAGTGACCCTAGGACACAGTTAACTGCTACTCAACCTGAGGATGGATCTTTGAGAAGGCAAATTCAATTACAAGTGCTAGACAGGTACAAGAGCTTTAACGTGAAACTATCTCTCATTTTCTTTGCATTTTTTCCGTTTTAGAACTCACTGGTCAGGTTGGTAGTGCATGCCTATAATCCAAGCATTTGGGAAGCTGAGGCAGAGAGACTGTCTTGAGTTCCAAGTCAGCCTTGGCTACATAATGAGTTCAAGACCAGCCTGAACTACACAGTGAAACTGTCTCAAAAAAAGAATTTATTTTCCTTGGGAATGACTTTATAGAAGGAATTTGGTGATTAGTTATTTGAGGGACAACCTCCAACAAAGACAAGCAGGATAAAGTATGGGACCAAAAGGAAAGAAGCACAAGGCAAATCATTATGCCAGCCTCCAAGAAATTGGCATACTCCAAGATCAGTACAGCTCATCAAAGTAAAATGGTCAAATAGAAATTAAATAATAATTAAGCTCAAACTTTCTTTGTGCCACAAAATGGTAAGAAGACATGGCAAACAAGGCAGTATGATTTGTCAGCCTACTAAATTTCTCTACAAAAACACTACAAATTCAATCATGAAAATGGCACTAATTTACATCCCAAAAGCACATTATAATAAAACATAAAATGTCTAGAAAAATGGCATATTTGACTAGTACTGACCATCAGTTTCAAATATAATTGTAACTTCCACACAGAGTAATACTTGCTATAAGAGGCTCTACTTGTTGTAGTCAGGGTTAACAAGGATAACAATACAGGACACCTAATTTATAGGATTATTTCACAGTGGTCACCCAGAGTCAAGTGCCAAAGAGTGCAGGAGATCTGTCCACACACTAAAGACCTAAAGAATCCATATGAGGGCCTAGATCTCACAGCAGTGTCCTGCATGAGTCCAGCTGCATGAGTCCAGCTAACAACCTAGAGCCCATGACAATGCTCCTACAAGTCCAACCAGAGGCCCAGAGCCCATGACAATGTCTCACGCAAGTCTGTTCCACGGATCTGCACTGGGAAGACCCAAAGGTCAACAGTGGAAGCTAGAAAGTCTGTGCCAGTGGGATGAAGGTTCTGTGCCACTGGGCTGAGGAATCTGAATTGCAGCCAGGAAGTGACACTCAAAGTAAGGACCACAGCTCCCCCGGAAAATACCACAGCTACCCTCAGTGACAATGAGGTTCTGATCCTTCGACAATGAGAACAGCTGAGTTCATATCAAGAAAGCTGGCATAAGCAGCTTCTCCAGGACACTGAACCACCTTCCCCTCCAGAGCCAGGAAGCAATGCCCAAAGTGAGGACCAGAGCTCGCACTAAGTGAACTGTAGCCATTCTCACAACAGTAAGGTCCCAAGCGCCTCTGATGATGAGAACACCCGCGTTCTTATCAGAAAAGCCAGCATAACAAGCTCCTTTAGGAGAAGCAACAGCCCCACTTCTTCCTCTCCAGTTCTCCTTTTTATGCTGTAGGCAACAATCCTCAGGTGGGCCTTCCATACCCAGCACCACGCTGATTCAGTTCAGCTGCATGCTACAAGTTGACCACCAGTTGTCAATCCACCACACTACTAAAGTCACTTGGTGCAAGGGCACAACCACCCATTATTTGCTTTTATTAAAACAAATTAATTTATCATACCCTTTCCTCTCCCTGTAACAACAGGCTTATATTTAGGAGTTTGAAATAACCAAGAACACAATTCTGACATACTTTCTATCTTCATGAAACAGAATTCAGCCTAAATACTGAAATCTTAGTAACTCGTCCTCAAATTTTAAATTCATAAATATAGTTAAAACACTTATAGTTACAATTCAATAAAGTTTAATATTTATGGTTCTAAAAGAAATCCCACAGGACTAAATTATTTTTTCACGTATTACATCCTATTCTGTTTTGGGTTTTGTTGGGGTTTTTTTACTTTAAACAATTTATTTTAAGGACAGTGCTTCAAAGGCAAATTCTCGATCCCTAAAAATATACCTATTTATGATATATTTCCAAATATTCTTCCTAATTTAGTTGTAATGCAACAGACCACCTTCCATTTATTGTCATACATCGTTTTTCCATGGTGATTTTAGACGGACTACCTTCAAGCCAATATAAATATTTCATAAATATCTGGCCATTTTCTAAGCAGTTGAGTATACATCTGTTGTGCAGTGAGTCACTTCAAATCTTTCAGCAAGAGGGCCATGGATGTACCTCAGTGGCAAAGCACCTGGCTGGCAAGTGCGAGGCCTGAGTTGAATTCCCAGTACCAGGAAAGGAAAAAAAAAAAAAAGACGTACTCTACATCTTTCAGGAAGAAAAATGCTTCAGAGTAAAGACTGACACAAGTAAGTGGGTACAAAATGAGAATCTGCTCTAAGTGAAGAATATAAGTAAATACTTCTCTGGGGTGAGGGCATCTCACTTCTACTCAATTTGTTTTGTTTGTTTTTGGTTTGGGGAGGTCTTTGATGGGCTTGTTTGTTAGTTTATTTGAGGCAGAGACTCACTATTTGATGCAGGCTGACTGCAAAAAGAAAAATAGAAAAAGGCTGGGGATATAGCTCAGTGGCGTAGGTGCCTTCCCAGCAAGTGCAAGGTCCTGAGTTCGATCCCCAATACAGCAAAAACAAAAAAACTGATGCAGGCTGGCCTCACACTCTGGGCAATCCAAGCTGGGCCTGGTGGTGCACGCCTGTAATACCAGCACTCAGGAGGCTGAGGCAGGAGGATCATGGTGAGTCCAAGGCCCACCTGGACTACAGTGAGGTCAAGGCCAGCCTGAACTGCATAGTGAGACCCTGTCTCAAAAAGACAGAAAAAAAAAACCTCTGGGCAACCCTCCTGCCTCAGCTCCAGAGTACTGGGATTACAGGCCTTTGCCACCACACTCAGCTCTCCTACTCAATTAAGAAAGCCATCCTTACAATTCAGAGGAGCTATTTTCATTTTTTAAGCAGTACTGGGTATTGAACTCAGGGCCTAGAACACTTTAGCCAGTAAGTTAGATACTGAGCGGCAGAGCTACATCCCCAGCTTATACAGTGCATTCCTAGAGAACAGGTCCCAGCAGCCCCCATTCCTTCCCCCTTGTTCTCAAACTGTGCTTCACCAAGCAAGCAGGCTGGCACTTCAGTTTCACCCAGATACCTTTTGCTTCTGCTTCCCTTTTCGTTGATCATTTTCCTTCACGCTTTTCACAGGGCTATCTTGGCCGGGTGTGGTGGCTCCCGCCTGTAATCTCAGTGCTTGGGCGGCTGAGGTAGGAGGATCACTGCAAGTTGGAGGCCCACATTAGCTGCACAGTGAATTTAAGGCCAGCCTGGGCTACAGGCAAGACCCTATCTGATAGATCTCTAAGTATCAAATGTCAAATTCCTAAAAAATATTGTGTAGTGTGGCACTAAACATTTCGTAATGTCTGTATTTCAGCAGTAAACAAATAACTATTTTCTTTTTTAAGATTCACCTCATTTCGTAGCTGCATTTTTCTCCTTTCCTTAGAGCAGCAGGGTATTTATTTCCTATTATTTTTTCACACCTGCTTACAGAAATAATGCGTAAGGTAATTTCCATAATGTAGTTAATATTTGTTTATAGCTTCTTTATACAAAAAGCTTACAATCTATCACTTTACAATCTCTCTTCAAAAAGTAGAAAAATCAGAGGAATGGCTTTTAACACAAAGTTCAAACACTTGCTAAGGCTAATGAGGCCTCAAGAGACTTTTTTCCACAACAGAGTGCAAAACTGTTTTATCTTCTGTCTCTTACTGGCTTCTCCAAAGTGCCTGCTACTCACTCCCACTTCTCTAATCTATGCTGTACTCACCCTCCCGTTTTCTTCTGTTCTCTTATCTTTTAACAATTTTCTTACTCTTTTATTCCCACAAAGCTGTTCTTTACCAGCGAACTGCCAACCAAACAGCTCATTTTCCTTCCTTGAGATAAGCAGACCAAGAAAAGCACACAGGCCAAGAGCTTCATGTAATTTTCCGTTGCACTCATTTTTACTAAGTGTCAGTTTATGAAACAAAATTTCAAAGAGGTAGCCAGCATGGTGGCACACGCCTGTAAGCCCAGCATTTGGGAGGCTGAGGCAGGAGGATGGCCATGAGTTTGAGACCAGCCTGGGAGACACAAGCAAGTGCAAGGCCAGCTTGCACTACATAGTGAGACCCTGTTTCAAAACAAAAACAAGCTAAAAAATTCAAAGAGGAGAGAGGGAGAAAAGTATCGGCAAGCACTCTTTGAAGATTTAAGGGATGCCAGGTGTTGTTCTAAGCACTTTACAGATATTGTATCATTTAGTCAGCTCATATTTACTGAATTTTTACTATGTAAGCCTCTATGCAAAGCATGGTGAATGCCACAATTAAAGGAAATCCTTACCCCGTTAATCTTTGCTACATTTCATACAGTCCCATGGAAAAGTGTCTAAAATAGCATCCCAGTCATCCCTTTAACACAGTTTCCCAGCTGGGCATATAGCTCAGCACCTGCCTGGCAACAGGAAGGTCATGAATTCAATTCTTGATACAAAAAAATAGTTCCCACATCATCTGGTTTTCAGGCACCCTGCAGTATAGTTGTGAACAGCCTTCTTTGCTACCCAATCTCTATACTCTGGGCAACTCCTGTCGTATGGTACTATATAGATTTAGGAAACAAGTTTTAAGAAGAGAGGAAAACAATATAGGAAACATTTTGGGGGGCATTTAAATTGTGCCTGGTGCTGGTGTGAGTACTCTTTATGTATTAAGTCATTTAATTATTGAAATGCTAAGAAAGAGATGCTGTTGTTTTCTCCCATTTCACAAGTAAGCAATAATGACAAAGACACTACAAAATTTAAATAAGGCCACACAGCACAGCAGCTGCCTGGCAAGCACAAGGTCCTGAGTTCAACTCCTGGCACAATAAATAAATAAGGCCATAGCACTAGTAAGTCTTAAACATAACACAGGCAGTCTAGTGGGAACTACTTACACTTTACTACTAGGGAGACTGAACAAAACCAAAAGTTGGCAGAAGATGTGCTCATTAATGATTTTAGCAGTCCATTTCACAGTGAGGAAGCAGAAACCTGATTACAGTAGCCTGAATGTCTGTATCTAACAAATAAAGAAACAGCAGTTGCAAAATACCCTCGTTCTGCCATGATGACCTTTGGGGGGGTACAGTTTAATATAGGGTATCTTACAGTTACTTTTCTCACTGCTGAAACAAAATACTTGGCACTCAGAATTAAAGAGGGAAAGGTTTATTAGCTCACAGTGTGTACAGGTTTCAGTCCATAGTTGGCTGGCGCCTCGGCAGCGTGGCACATAGCAGAAGGGCAACAGTGTATGGCGGCGGAAGACAGCAAAAGCAACAAGAGACTAACAGTATCTTTCTGTCCCTTGTATCTTACCCAGACTATTGAGATTACAGCAGTACCAAACCAATCAGTGGACTGATTTAGTAATCACACACCTTTAATCCCAGCATCATACACACTAGATTTAGTCACCTCAGAAAAAGCCCTATGACCACATGAGGCTTGAGGGTACATCTACATACAAACCGTAACACAGAGTTTTGCTATGTAGTTCAAGTTAGTCTTGAATTCATTAGCCCAGGCTGGCTTCAAACTCAGGGATCCTCCTGCCTCAGCCTCAAGTGCTCAGATTACTGTGTAGGCATGTACCACCACACCTAGCTGTGGACCTCTACTTCTTGATATAGACTGACAGTTGAAGGCTGAGATTCCAGGAGGTTGGTCAGAATTTTACTCAATAACAAATCTTACTTTCCAAAGAAACCTTCAAACCCAGGGCCTCCCATATACTAAGCAAGCTTTCTGTAACTAAGCTATACCTCCAACTCTCATTTGATTCAAAGAAAAAAAGGTGGGGGGGGGAAGGTGGGGGAAATCCCACCCCTCCTCAATGCCTGTGGGGACACGGGGTGCCACTGGGGGTGGCTCCTGTGGCACCTTCCAGGAAGCTGCCTGTGGCTCACCAGCCACCACCATATCTCCTCCCCATCCCCCAGGTCCAGTGAGTGTAGCCCAGTCAAGGCCAAGAGGCAGATCCGACAGCATGGACAAGCGGGACATGGAGCCATGGCACACCAGATGGGCATCTGAGCCACAGAGGAGCTGAAGGAATTCTTTGCCAAGACACAGGATAAAGGGAGACAGAGGAAGAGGAGGAGACCGGGGGGTGGAGGGGCCAGCAGGCACTTCAGCAGTTCAAGCAGAAGACCAACAACTACATCCAGCTAAAGCTGGACTTGGAGCAGGAGACCATCAAGCTGGTGCATACAGAGCCCACAGATGTGGCCCAACTGCCCTTCTGAGTGCCCTGAGATGCTGACTACCACTTCTTCCTCTATAAGCACAACCACGAGGGTGACCCCCTTGACTCTGTGGTGTTCATCTACTCCATACCAGACTACAAATGCAGCATCAAGAAAGCATGCTCTATTCCAACTGCAAGAGCCACCTCCTCAACTCCATAGGGCAGGACTTCTAGCTGAAGATCTCCAAGAAGACTGAGACTGGCGATGGGGCACAGCTGATGGCTGAGTTCTTCTACGATGAAGTTCACCCCAAGCAACACGTCCTCAAGCAGGCCTTCACCAAGCCCAAGGGACCTAGGGGTGCGCCTCATCCAGGGCCCTGGTGAGGGTGGAGATGACAGCTATGAGGCCAGAGAGAACCAGGCTGGTGTGCAGACTACATAGTTGCCTGCCTTGGCTCGCAGTACTTCCCTCTTTCTCAGCCTGGGCTCCAGGGAGGTGCTGACTGCAGGGCAAGAGGGCTGATGGCCAAACACTTGCAGCTTCCAAGGGCCACTGGGTCAGCATTTTGTGACCCTTCCCTGTTGCTGTCCCTGCTTCTCATATGTGTGCCCACGGTACCCAGAGACCTCCCTGGCTGGGGCAAGGGTCCTGGATCAGGGGCTTGGCACAAAACTGGCCTTCAGAGGACCTGAGATTGGGGTCCCAGTACCACCAAGAAGCCCCAGCCACAGTAGGTGGGATGAGTTGGGCTGAAGCAGGCATCGCTGCAGGACAGGATGGATAAATGTTACATTTTCTAAAGAATAAAATATTTTAAAATCAAAAATAAAGTAAATGGGTACATTTGAGATACGTGGGCTTTTAAATTATTTTTTGCCATTGTTGGGTTAGCTTGTTTTATAATATGAGCTATTTGAATGGCTGAAGCAAGAGAATCACAAATTCAAGGCCAGCCTGGTCAATTTAACAATATCTTGCCTCAAAAATAAAAAAACGTTTAAAAAACTGAGCCAGGCTTCCTGGTACGTGCCTGTAAATCCAGCACTTGAGAGGCTGAAGTAGGAGGACTGCTGTGAGATCAAGGCTAACCTACAAAGCAAAGTAAGACCCAGTCTCAACCCTCCCCCCAAAAAATGAAGGATTGGAATGTAGCTTGGTAGTGGAGCACCAGCTAATGAGTGAGACCTTGGGGTCAATCTCCAGTACTGCAAAAAATAAAATTTTAAAACAAGGGTAAAGAACAAAAGCAAAAATAGATAAAAGGGATTTCAAACTAAGAATCCTTTGCATATCAAAGAAAACAATCATCAAAGTGAAGAGACAGTCTACTACGGAAACGGTAATAATATTTGCAAACCACTTATCTAACAACAAAAAAGGCAATTCATATAGAGGGATGTTTCTGAAAAGAAAAAATGCAAAATCCAACAAATACATGGAAAAATGTTCAACATCACTAATCAGGGAACTGCAAATCAAAATGGTACTGCACTCCATAAACAGATTATGTGTTCCTGATATTGTAATTTGTGTCTTCTCTCCATTGTACTGGTCATAGGAGGCACAGAGTGTTGCAGGCTGAACAAATATAGATTCAGCCTCACAGCCTCCTTCTGAATATACATCCACAGGAAGTAAAATCAACATATTAAAGTGATACTGCAAGCCACGGTGGGACACACGTATAATCCCAGTGCTGAGGCTGCTGGCTTGCTAATTTGAACCTGTGTAATTCAGTGACTTAGTGAGACCCTGTTTCAAAATAAAAGTAAAATGTGAAAAGGGTTTGGGGATGTTGCTCAGGACAAAGGTCCTCAGTTTAATCTCCAGTAGAAAGAGAGACAGAGACAGAGAGATGCAGAGAGTGTAATCCCATATTTGGAGCCACTATGCATAAAAACAGAAGGCAGAATAGTAATTACTAGAGACTAGGAAGTGGGAGAGAGTAGAGGAGGGCTGGGTAGCAGGTATCAACATGACTGAATAGGAGGAATAAGTCCTAGTGTTATACAGCACCGTAGGGTGACAACAGTTTACAACACCTATTGTATATTTCATGAAGAACTGGAAAAAATTAGAAGGTTCAAACTATAAAGAAATGATAAGGAGATCCAAATGGTAATTACCCTGTTCGAATCAGTACATACTGTATACATGTACTGAAATACTGTACTATAACATGTAATATGTAAAATTATGACTTGTTAATTAAAAAGAAATAATAAAATTTAAAATATGTGAACAAACATTTCTCCAAAGGAAATATACAAATGGCCAATAAACATGAAAAGGTGCTCAATATTACTAATCATTAATACAATTTAGAGCCAGGTGTGGTGGCGCACGCCTGGAATCCCAGCACTCAGGAGACTGAGGCAGGAGGACTGTTGCAAGTTTGAGACCAGCCAGGGCTACAAAGTGAGCTCAAGGCCAGCCTGTACTGCATAGTGAGACCTTGTCTCAAAAAATAATAATGATAATAAAATTTAGATCAAAATGATACAGGAAAATAAATATCCCAACCTGAATGATATCAGATGAGTTCGTGTTCTCTAAAACCGAAGAATGAATTTTAGGAACAACGGAGGTTAAGAGCAGAATATATTTATTGAGAGAAAGAAAGCTTCTATCCCAGAGAGGGACAGAAGGGGGGCCCGAGTGGGTTGCCCCTGACTCTGTCTTTTCCGGGGACTTTATAGGGAAAAACCATGAGGTGAGGCAGGTCCAAGGTAGGGGAAATGGACAACACTATGGTCCACCAATAAGATCACAGGCATAATTGTCCAGGTAAGACTGAGTGGACTGAGATCAAATGGGGAAGCGAGTCACGTAGCAAGCGGGCATGAATACAGATCAGGGGCTTTTCCTGTGGGGGTCGGGCTAGTGACTCTTCCTGGCTTTTCAGAAGGCGGTTGTTAGTTATTTAGAATATCAATCCCTATGTTTTACACCTAGGGAGATAAGTGGGCGCATCCGCTCAGCACCTTTTGTCTTGAGGTCTGGCCCACAGGTCTGCTGGCTCCTTCGAGGTCTGCTGGCTCCTTCGAGGGCCTGGCCCTGTCTGTCTGCCTATAATATTTCTATCTAACTCAGCTGCCTATAACAAAAACACTATGATATACCACTTCACATAAAGATAATCACTATCAGAACACAAAATAACAAATGTTGGCATTGTTAATGGAAAAATAAGTATTATGGCTACTATGGAAAACACTATGGTAGGTCCTCAAACTTAAATACACATAGAATTATAAAATTCAACTCCACTTAGGAAAGTATATCCAAAAAATTCAAAACAAGCATTTTAACAGGTATCTATATACCTGTGTATAGCTGTTAGGGAAAGGGTTAAAATTGAGTGTCCATAAAGTGCAGGCACTCAGTGAAATAACCTTGACTTCTGCCTTTCTGCAGAGGCTGACTACCTCCTAAGAAAGGAATACAAAAAGATAACTGGTAATACACACAAAGAACTGAACCATTCCCAGGCTCTAGCCAAGGCTGACAATGATCCTTTCAGCCACACAGGCCTACTGGCACCAAATCACTTTGCCTGAACACAGCACTTTTGTGTGAACACAGCGCAAACTGGGTACGGTACAGTGTTTTGTCTCTCACCTGCCAAAGGCACCATCCCATGGAAGATCTTTCCCCAGAGAATTCTCTATCTTTGGGGCTATCTCCTGCCTTGTGTGGTAACATATTATCTGACTATACTTAAATCTGCTATACTTTTATAATCAACTTGCTTTTATCTATATAAAATCATGATATGGCTCTTCTGTGTTAGTGTAGATATGAGCCTCAACTTTCTGTGGTCACATGTATGTTAGGCTAGTTGCTGTTACAATAGCAGCATTATATTTAACAGTCAAAAGGGGAAAATAACTCAAGTATTCATCAATGAATGAACAGATAAACAAAGTGTAATATATAACGGGATATCATTTAGTCTTTTAAAATAGAACAACATTCTGATCATATGCTACAATACAGATAAACCTTAAAAACATTATGATTTTAAAAGCCAGTTATAGAAATGACAAGTTTTGTGTGATTCCATTTATACAAGTACCTAGAGCAGTTAAATTCATAGAGATATAACGTAAAATGGTAGTTGATGAAGACCTCTATGAAGCAGCCCTGAGCAGGACTTAAAATTAATCAATTGGCTTTTTATGTTTACTTGTAAATCTGTCCAAAGCCTAGGCCACTTGTCTGGAAGTGGGTAACAGACTCATAGTAAGTGAAGTTCTGTGAGTCATTAATTCCTACTAAAGCTTGTAATGGCAAATGAAGCTGGAAAGCCTCAAATGATAAAACAAAATCACAGCCAAAGACACCTGGATCGAGCTCATCTAGATAAGCACTACATCCTCAGGTATCTCACTCCTGCGTGGATTAACTTAATCCTTATTAAGAATTAATTTAATACCTTACTTGGAAAAGTCCTTGAGTGATTCCACCCTTCTTGAATACTCCCCTCCCTTCTTCTGATAACCAAATAACTACTGGCCACCCGGAGAAGGTCTTGGTCTTAGTCCCAAAAGAATCTCAAATTCTGTGGGAGGGCTTGGATCCTCCTGGAGCCCTGAAATCATTCCATTTGTCTCTTTTTATTTAGCCTTCAGGGTACACTCATTTGGGAGATTGAGGACCTGATCAACCCACAATAACTAAGGGATATTATTAACCTCATAGGTGGTTCCCAGAGGAGGAGGTAATGAAGTCTTGTTGAATGGGTACCAAGTTTAAAGTTAAGAAGATAAAAATTTCCAGACACAGATAGTGATAATGGATATACAGCAATGCAAATATACTGCTTCTCAATTCCTTAAGACATAAGAGCATTATTTCATATTCATCTTGTAACCACAAGAGAATGTCAGAGATCAAAGAAAAACCACACTTTTCGTGAATATTCCTGATGTCATGAAAATAAAACTGTGTGACTAGGAGGCTCCCAGTATTTGAAAATAACACATTTCAATGAATACACCTCCTATTCTAATTTTCTTCTACAGCTATATATATACTAATCATAAGATTAACTATCCCATGCTTCTACCACCAGTGGTACAAATTACCTAATGGGACAGTCTTGCACATACCACTGGTGGTTTCAGCTGGTGGGAATGTGTTAAAATACCATACTTAGGCCAGGGATATAGTTCAGTGGCACAGCACCTGCCTTCCGTTCCCAGTACCACACACAAAAAAATACCATACTCATTCACCAAAATAATTAGCATTAAACTAGAATGATGACTAATAAAACAGTCTCTCTGTTGTTTACAAAAAAAGTATAAATAGGCAAAACAAGTAAATGGAAGGAAAAACAGCTAAATTTTTTTTCTTCTGGCTAGTAACATAATATATTTACATTTACATATTTGTTTTCCCTCCAAGTTTCAGAGGAAAAAGTAAAAAAACTACACAATGCAAACATTATGAATAGTTTTGTGACAAAGACATCTGGAATATAAGTACTAGCGCAGTGGTAGTGAACCTGTTGCATACATGCCATATCTAGTTGTTTGTACCATTGAAAGCTCCAAAAGGTTCACTATCACTGTATTAGGGAAGGAACGTAAGGTTTTACGTTAGTATCTAGATTTCCTTTTGGAAGGTTACTTTAAATTTTCTATCAAGTAAGTAACTTCTTTTTCAGATTTTAAACAAATTCCATTAAACAGAAATCTATCTCCATTTGCAATCATGCAATCATATATATGCTTTGTGATAGGAGGGAGGGATGGGAAACACTAGGTAAGGCCTAGGGGGTGGTAACTTCTTCATGAGTAGGTCACAGCACACCTAATTCAATCTCTAAAGCATTTAAATCAATGAAAATGTAATCTAGACTTTCATGAAAGCCACCACCTGTATAAGCAGGTTTATCACAAGCCCTTTTCCGTTTGAATAAATGCTTGAGAAATGTTGCATCTTTCCTCTCCTTCACTGAAAGTCCAACCTTCATGATCCTCTGGAATGCTGCCACTGAAGAGAAACTGATACATTCCTGTCCATGGCTCTCTATTTTAAGTCCCAACAAAATATAACAGATAATGAGAAAGCCAGGATACATGTTTAATGAGAGTCAAGGCTACTGCTATCTTAATGAGATAAATATACCCATCTTTTGGATGCCAGCAGAGATGGGTATTAGCAACACATATCTTTTTAGGAGAGTCCTTTGTAGACAACAACTTAAATATGCAGGATAGGAGATCACTGGATAATCTGCTCTTGAGCCAGTGTACAAAACTAGTTTCTCTAGCAGTTCTTTATGAAGTGGGTCACACTCCAGGGCTTCCTAGAAAGAAACACCAAGGAGGCTGAACTTCGACTTTGGTAGAAAGTGGCCAGAACTTCATGCTGCTTGATTTGAAATACACCCTCTAGTCCAGATACCAAGCCATCCAAAAACACTGTGAGGTCAACCTCCTGCCAACAGGTTAGGTCACTGTTGTAGCTGGTGAGTTCCTTCTGGAGAAGGCTCTGGCACTGGTGAGCTCCAGGGTGTATCACGCACAGTATGGATACAGCACAGTCTTTAAGAACTCGGTCAGGATGTTGTAGAAGACGATGCAGATGACTGTCCTCTGTCACTTTCTTGATGCAGAGTTGCTGTGGTCAAAAATGCAGTGCCAGGCCAGGCTTCTATCAGGCACACACTTTCCAATCCATCCCTTGAGCCACAGTCCAATGTCAGCAGTGGATGAGGTATACACAAACTCCTGCACACCCTTCTGGGTCTAAGGAGAAGACAGTTAAGAGGAAGACAGTGAAGAGGGCCCCAGGTCCCACAGCTCCAGGCTTGGCTTTCTTGTCCAGCAGAAGAGATGGGATCCCCAAATTCAAAGCTGAGTTTGGGTCACACCAAGAAGCGCATCATGATGTAGTGAGGCAAGCACAGCTCAGGAAAGGGTAGGCTGCACTCCACCTTGTACTTGACGTCGGCAATCTGCAGCGCCACACTGTCCTGCCAGGCATCCACAGTAACATCCTCAGCCACTACTTCCTCCCAATAATGTAGTTTCACCCAGTTCAGAGACTATGGTAGGCTTGGCTCAATCCCTGAACAGGCCATGCTACTGCTTCTGTTGGGCGAGTTCTTCCTGCCCTTCTTAGCCTTAGTGACATCAGCATGCCTCACAAGGCCACTGACCACAATTGGCTGAGGATCCAACCCAGTGAATCACTTAGATCGTGCTATAGGCTCTGGTATCTGTCATTACAAATGACAGGCTCAGCTGGGTTCTGCGAGCACACAGTGCACTACAGGTCCTCCATCACACCCACCACAGCTTCAGTCACTGCCTCAGCCCAATGCACTGCTCCATATCCCTCTAATCTCCCTGGAGCACATCACAGGGAGAATCTCCACATGAACTTGGTGGCCCAGCAGCTAACAAGACCAGAGACCAAGACGCAGCCCAATGACAAGTGAAATGGCTATCAAACTTTAACCACACATCCACAGTAGACCATTTTCCAAAGATGGCTCATTTAGTTTCCTAGGACTGCTATAACAAGTACTGCAAACCAGGAGACTTAAAACCTCAGAAAGATGCTGTCTCATGGTTCTAAAGGCAGATTTTGAAAATCAGGGCATCAGCAAGATTGTTCTCCCTGTAAAACTTGGAGAATCTTTCCTTGCTTCTTCCTAGCTTTTGGTGATTTGTAACGATCACTAGCTATGCCTGGCACACAGATGCAGCACTTCAGTGCCATCAAGCTCTGCTTCCACTGCATGTGGGATTCCCCTCTTGGGGATTTTTGTCTTCTCTAAATACTTTGCAAAAATCCTACTTCAAAATAAGTCCCATTCTGACACCCACAGCTTCAATATATCTTTATGGAGGACACAATTCAACCCAGAAAATAGCCATATGTCCTTGTCCCACATCTTTCCACTAAGTGGTATAGTCTATGTGCCCTTGAACCAAAACAGAGATTTTTCACAGACTGAACCATTACTATACACCAAAAGTGATATTAAGTCCACTCTTTGAACTCAGTCACGATGCTATTAAGAAGCCCAAATTAAAGGTTGATAATTACCTCAGTGACAAGAGTACTTGCCTGGCATGTGCAGGTCCTGGGCCTCAATGCCCAGGAATAAATAAGCAGGTAAATAAATAAGACACAAACTCACCCACACAGAAACCACATGGAGCTACCTGTAATCCCAGTAGTCAGGAAGCTGAGGCAGAAGGAATACCACAAATTATAGTGAGTTCAAGGCCAGCTTGAACTACGTAGGCAAACCTATCTCAAAAAAACAGAAAGAAGCCACATGGAAAGTGAAAGCAGAGGTATGTATTCTGGCTAATAGCCCCGCTGAGGTGCCAGCATCAACCACCAGACACGAATGTGAATGTACTTTCAAAAGACTCCAGGACACAGCTAGAGTCAACCTCCGCCTCTGAGACTTTCTAGCTGTGAACACACACATAGTGCAGCACAAGCCACCTTCCTCATAGTATTCTGTTCACATTCCTGGTGCTCGCTTCAGCAGCAAATATATTAAAACTGTTCATATTCCTGATCCATGGAAAACATGCCCTTACTAAAAATGATTACTTGAAGCCCCTAAATTTTTTATGGTGGTTTGTTATATAGTTATAGT
Source organism: Dinomys branickii (assembly GCA_004027595.1). NCBI lineage: Eukaryota > Metazoa > Chordata > Mammalia > Rodentia > Dinomyidae > Dinomys > Dinomys branickii. The sequence continues at coordinate 17,958 of PVLD010027932.1, forward strand.
AACTATATAGCTCATGAAACAAAATTAAAATATGTAACAATGATTAAAATAAACCCAGAAAAGTAAAAGCTTAGGGTATTAATTAGTGAAGACACCATATGGAACTTGTTTTGTTTAACAAGAAAGAAAGGATTCAAATACATAGTTGAGGAAAGAAAAACATCTTTTTACTTGCCTAGAAGTGCTATAAATAGGCACAAGGATGGCATACTAAGAAAATGTAAATATTAGAATCAGAAAATTACATTAGTGCTCTGGAGGCCTAACAATAACATTTAATTAAGTTAGAAAAACATATAATTGATTTGGGACTCAGAGTCAAAATGCATATAAACCTACAGTACAAAGTTAAACCATGTCATTACTTTTTTACTGTTATTGGAAATGACATTTTAATTAGCATTCTAAAACAATGCCAAGAAATAAGGTCTTAGGGAGTATGGCAGCACTCACCAGCAATCCTAGCACTTTAGGGGGTTGAGGCAGGAGGACTGCAAATTCAAGCCCAGCCTGGGCAATTTAGCAAAAACATGTCTCAAAATTTTAAAAAGTAGGCCAGGTGTAGTGGTGTACACCTGTAATCACAACACTCCAGAGGCTGAAGCAAGAGATCACCATAAATTTGAGGTCAGCTTGCATTATATAAGTGAGTTCAAGACCAGCCTGCCTTACACAGCAAGACCCTATCCCAAAACACTTGAAAAGTAAAAGGGCAAAGATGTAACTCAGTGCAAAGGCCATGGGTTCAATCCTCAGTACTCCAAAGTTCGATTCCACAGAAAAACTTGTAAAAATGAGAGAGTGTTCACTGCATTTTTATTTTTACTAAGACAGATTTCTAAAATAATCATAAACCTTTCAGTAAACATATCAAGAAAGCTTGGTTCAATGGCAAAAAGAGTTTCTAAAATCCACTCCAGTAAGTCTGACAAGTTGAGACAGAAGGATTGCAGCCTAGGCAATTTAGCAAAACACTGAGATAGTTTTTACAAAGCAGGTAGGGTCCTTGTTCAATGAGAAGGCCATGGGTTCAATCTCCAGTATCCTACCCCGAAAAAAAAAAGAGAAGAGGAGAGGAGAGGAGGGGAGGGGAGGGGAGGGGAGGAAGAAAAAGAAAAAAGGAAGGAAGGAATATTTAACTCACACCCATAAAAAGAATGAAGTACTGATACATTCTACAACATGAACGAACCCTAAAAATATGCTAACTGAAAGAAGTCAAGACTACATATTAGGCTGGGGATATAGCTCAGTGGAATAAGCGCCTACCTGGCAAGCACAACATCCAGAGTTCGATCCCCGGTACCACAAAAAATAAAATAAAATTAAAAAAAAAAAAAAAAAAAAAGACTACATATTAGGCAAGTATGGTGGAACATACTTGTAATCTCAGCATCCAGGAGCCCAAGAGGTGGGAGAATTCTGAGTTCAAGACCTGCCTGTGCTTCATAACACAGGATATGAACCTATCCCAAAAAATAAGTTCTAAAACTGATTGTGAGCCAGGCATGGTGACGCATGTATGTAATTCCAGCACTTAGGCTGCTGAGGCAGAAAGATTGCCACAAATTCAAGGCCAACCTAGACTACATAGTGAGTTCAAGGCCAGTCTGAACTATTATACATAATGAGACCCTATTTCAAAATAACAAAAATAGAACTGATTATGATAATGATTTTTTTTTTGGCGGTACTGGGGATCGAACTCAGGACCCTACACTTGTTAGGCAGGTGCTTATTCCACTGAGCTATATCCCCAGCCCCTATGATAATGGTTGTATGTATCTATAAATATACAAAAGGGGAAAAAAAAGCCCTGAACTGTACAGTCTAAATAGGTGGACTGTCTGGGGCATGTGATTTATATATTAAGCCTGTATTTTTACCACACCTATATTCCCAGCACTCAGAAGGCTAAGACAGGAGGATCACAGTGAGTTAAAGGCCAACATGAGTTTCATATTAAGTTCAAGGCCATTCTGAAATAGGTAGTAAGACCTTGTCTCAAAAAAATAAAAAGAAATAAAATTTTAAGAAAAGAAAAAAAAAAGCCTCTTTTTAAAATTTGTATCACGACATCAGACAGAATGGGTAAAAACTAAAAGCAATCTCTCTAAAATCAGGAAC
>PVLD010027933.1:0-20080 GCA_004027595.1 Dinomys branickii
ACTCTTTATGTAGATCAAGCTGGTCTTGTGATCTTCATGCCCCAGCTTCCTGAGTAGTTGTGTTAACAGGCATGTGTCACCACACCCTGCAACAAAGTCTTAGGAAGAAATTTTTTTAAAAAAAGTTCATCCACATGCCACTACATACATGTGTAATCTTAGCACTTGGGAGACTGAGGCAGGAGGATCATCATGAGTTTGAGGTGGGCATGGGCTATGCAGTGAGTTAGTTCAAGGCCAGCCTGAACTACATAGTGAGATCTTGTCTCAAGACAAAAACAACCAAAAAGCAAAAGCAAACAAAACTCCAAAACAGTTCAATAGAAGAAACACAGAGAGCTCAGATACACTACTATCTCCAAGGACAGGGGCTGGGTGCTGACAGACAGGGGGAGGGTGGGTGGGTGGGGAGTGTCTGGGTGCTGGCCTCAGGTACGCACAATGGCCAGCCCCACACCAAGCTCCTCTGGGAAAGATTTTCTGACTCTAGGACTCATTCACTTGACAGCTACTAAACACACGTCATTATTCTTGCACACTGTTGTCTGAGTCTACTTGTGAATTTAAGTCTATTTAATCACAGAGATCCCATCTCCTTTTTTGAGGAGCGGTACTGGAACTCGAACTCAGGACTTTGTGCTTGCCAGGCAGGCGCTTGTGCCACTAAGCTATATGCCTGGCCCAGGGATCCCTTCTCCTAACCTGGCATTTCCAGCTCCTTGATGACGGACGTTTCCTGCTCACAGCCCCAGAGGCCGCGTCTGCACAGGGGTCTGCCTGCTCTCCGCTTTCCCATTAGAGAACATTTTCCCTGTTGAAGGCTTCAGGGTTGCAAAACCCACCTCCTCCCCTAAGGGATCCGCTGTTACAGGAGTCCCTTGGCACCCGTGGGCAGTTGGTCCCAGGAGTGTCTGGATCCTGAAATCCACGACCCTGCAGCCTCCTCTGTAAGAGCCGCGCCGCGGCAGTGTGCGCTGTGCCGCCCTCCCGCTCGCCAAGGTGTCTCCAGGTTGCTGGGATTCCCGCCGCACTGCCCGCGGTTCGCTTCCTTTTCATGGGTCCAGCTTAGTGCTCGGCTCATAGCACATTTAAGTTTTGCTTTTTGGAACTTTCTGGGACGAAAAAACAATTTTTTTTTCTGATCCAAAATTGGCTGAATCCATGAAGGTAGAACCCTCAGCTCAGACCTCTTGGAGGGCCACTCTACCTTGTCTTTCTTGTCTGTGGCTAATTTGCAAACCAAATACAATTTCAAGTGCGTGCGTGCTTTTAAAGTGTTCTATTACAGGGAAGGAGAGGTCCAGTTAATTACTGAGGGGATACTTACCATTATCTGCACTTACTGTTAAAGTAATTAGGTCTGGCCCGGGATATAACTCAGTGGCACACTGCGCCTGCCTGGCAAGAGCAAGATCCTGAGTTCAATTCCCAGTGCCAGAAAGAAAAAAAATAAAGTTGTTAAAATACTGCTAAGTTTTCTTTTACCTGACAGTTTATTATGAACATTTTCAAATATATAGAAAAATTAAAAGATTTTTACAATAATTGTCAATGTGTCTAAATAGGTTTTAGGTGTTGGCTAGTAACAGTGCTTAGGTTTTGCTGCCACCAGATGTTACACGTTTCTGGATGTGCAGAGGAAATAATAATAATACTTATTTTTATTATTTTTTGGTACTGGGAATCGGACTCACAGCTTCGCACTTGCCAGGCAGGTGCTGGGCCAGCTGAGCTATATCCCCAGCCCCTAGAGGAGATAATTTTGATGTGACAAAGACAGCTACAGAGATATTCATCAATGGGCAAGCACATAGTTGAAAAAATTCCAGATGTTTAATTAACCATTGGTCAAACCAGTGGTTTTCAATTCCTTTTACATTAGAGTCATTTGGGGAGCTTCCAAAAAAAAAAAAATCAGGACCTGGGCTCCAGCTTCTGATTCAGAATCAAGTGACCTTCGGGGGTCAGAAGAACTATAATAGGCAGCTCTGTTCAGACTCTCTGGGATAAATATGTCCATACATCATTCATATAACAAAATACTACCATTGTTTTTTTTTAAAGACAGGGTCTTGCCATGTAGTTCAGCTGGTGCTGAACTCACTGTGGAGTCCAGGCTGGCCTGAACTCGAAGTGATCTTCCTGCCTCAGCCTCCCCTGAGTGCAGAGATTACAGGCATGTGCCACCATGTCCAGCCTTGCAAAGCCATTTGAATAATGCCATGGAAGAATATTTAATGGCAAAGGGAAATGTTCAACATACATTGACTTCTGAATAAAACAAGAGGTTACAGTTTAATATATATAAAAAATGATTGTAATTTTTTTTTTTTTTTGTACTAGGGATGCAACATAGGGGCTCACATGTGCTGGCAACCTCTCCACCCCTGAGCTACACCTCAGCTTTTTTTATCTGGAGCTCTTTTTATTTGCTAACTTGCCCCATGATATAGCTCAGCGGCACATGTGCCTGCTGGGCAAGCACAAGGTCCTCAGTTCAATTCCTAGTACTAAAAAACAATAAATCGCCCAAACTAGGCTCAAAGTTGTGATCTTCCTGCCCAGCCTCTCAGAGGGCTGGCATTTTAGGTGACCATCTCTCTCACTGATTCTACTTTTATAAGAATGAAATTTTATCTCTGCTTACAATTCCTGCACAGAGCTGTGTGGACACCTTATTGAAGGGCCTGTGCAAAATGTACACCATCCTTACAGCACTTGTCAGATATTATCTCCAGGTGTGCCAGAGCTCAGGAGGAATTCCAAAAAATATGGAAAAGCTGGTGAAGCTGTCTGGTTCTCATCTGACCCCTCTGTGTTACTCCTACCTCTCTTATGTACAGAATAAGAAATCCACAGCAGAGAAGAAAAACGAGAAAACTGCTGTTGCCACAGTCATGGCCAGAGTTCTTCGGGAAACCAAGCCAATCCCTAATCTCATCTTCACCATAGAACAGTATGAGAAATTTCTTATCAACCTTTCTAAAATGTCCAAGGTGAACCTGATGCAGCACATGAAGCTCAGCACCTCCCGAGATTTCAAGATCAAAGGAAACATCCTGGACGTGGTCCTCCGAGAGGAGGAGGAGGGAAGCGAAGAGAGTACTGTGTTGGAGCACAGCGAACAGAACAATGAACCAGGCAGGAAGGAAAGAAAACAATGAAATGCCTGTGTTAATGTGAACTTCGGGGCTTCTGCTTCCTCTGTACCACTGAGCAGTGATGCCCCTTGTCCTGTGGCCCTCACCGATGTTGGCACCTTGGTTCTGAACCCACTTCACGCAACTGCGCCTTCGGTTAGAAGTCGTCGTGGCAGGTCCTCTGCTGAACCACGGCCATTCAGCAAGACTGTCTCAAAGCACAGCAGAGCCTGACTTTGGGAGCCGCCTGGGTGAAGCTCCACGGGAGCAAATGCAGAGCCGGAGGCAGAGCTACGGGCCAGGCTGGTTTCGCTTTTCCAAGCAGCCTTTGGTGAGTTTGATTACCTGGTAGATATCCAGCGCTTCTCCTGAAAGACAGAGCAGACTGGTCAGGCGGCTCCCTGGAGCTCAGAAGTTGGAGAAGAACAATAAATTAAAATTTAAAGGAGTGCATGGAAGGTTTATGAACCAACATCTGTAGGAACAGTAACATTACATGGGTCTTAGTTTGTACAAAACAGAAAACAGACCCAAGTTCATCTTAGCATATTTTCCTCTGAACTCTTGTTCGGATTTTACTTGTTTGGCATACTAACAATGCACTTTGACTTGCACAATAAATCCTCTTTAAACATTAAAAAAAAAAATTTCCTGCACAGGTATATTCCAGAAAGCTAGTAGTGGTCAACTCTGATTATTTTTCCTTCTTAATGCTTATTTTTTTCTCAGATTTTCTACTATAAGCACATCTTTCATTGGTAATAAAATAAAAATAAGATTTTTAAGAAGGAGCTTTACTGTGTGTGACACACACACACCTAGGATCCTAGTTACTTTGGAGGCTGAAGCAGGAAGATTGCAAATGTGAGTCTAGCCTAGGTAATGTAGTTGCACCTTGTCTCAAAATAAAAACTAAAAGGAGTTGGGGATGTGGCTCAGTGGAAAGGCCCTGAGTTCAAACCCTAGTGTTGCAAAGAGAGGTGAAAAAAAGGGTTTGTAGGTGTTTCTAAAGCTGTGCCGGAACACATCAATTCATTAAGTATTTGTGTAAACTAGAAATGCACAAAACCTGGATAACATACCTATATTACATAGTGGTCAGCAGTTCTCAAATGTGGTACCTGGGCCTGATTCTGATTCAAGAGGTCATAAAAGGGACCAGAAACCAGGATAATGCTATTGCAGTGGTGGCTCAAAGCCCACACCTTTAAAACACAACACTGTATAAACCAGCTGTTATTGGGAATATACAGTGGTCCCTCTTCATCTGCTGGGGCTTTTCACACGTGGCTGGCTCTAGGGTGTGTAGGTGCAGAGGAAGTGTGTGCTGTACTGTATTAGTGTATCATAAACTGTGAGTGGGTTGTTATCATAATTCCGGGTATGGATATGGGGAAGGCCCCTCTGGGTGTGGGTAATACCAGTCTGGGTGGGACAAAAGGGGAAGGGGAGCTTTGCTGCCTGCTGCCTCCTGTCTGCCCCGCCATGGACTGTTTCTCTGCCGTGAGGCTCCTCTGTCAAGCTGCCCTGCCTTGGAGCCAGCTGACTATGGGCTGAAACCTCTACAAATTGTGATCTGAAATAAACCTTTTCTTCTTTAACTTGTGTGTGTTGGGTATTTTGTCCCAGCCATGAGAAAAATAACTAAGACACCACGTTTCCCTGAAATTGTGGATAGTAGTGAAACTTACATGGATGCTCCTTGACTTGCAATGGGGATATTGCTTGACAAACATTATAAGTAAGAAAAAAAGCATAATAAATTAAGTTCATTTAATAACCTGATTAAATCCATTGTAAATCTAAAAAATTTCAAGCCAAGTTAGGGACTGTCTGTATATATTATGTTTTTCTTTTCCAATCGCACATGTACAAAGTATAACTTACAAATTCAGCACAGTAAGGGGTGAACTAAAACTACAGATAAAAAAGGAACAATCTGAGCAATATACCATAATAAAAGTTATTTGAAACTTTTTTTCCTGGAAGTTGCATTTAATATTTCAGGTCGCGTTTGCCTGTGAGTAACTGAAACTTTGGAAAAGCGAAACTATGAATAAGGGCTGGGGGCCTACCACCTTCTCAATAAAGCAAATTACAAAATAGGTTTCACAGAGTGCTCAGTATTCTGGTTAGCTGCGGTGGTGGTGGACTGCCATGTTCCCAGCCTCGGGGCACCCAGTCCTCAGGCTTATTAGGCAGGTGCTCTCCCACTGAGCTGCAAGCCCACTGAATCCCTTTCATCTGCAAACAAGCTCTGCCTTGAGCAAACCTCTAAAACTTGCCATGCTTGTCCTCAGCTTCCTTCCTCATGGGCCATAACCCAGTGCTACAGACCGGTGGGTTAAACAACAGACAAAACGCAGACATTTATTTCCCAGCTCTGAGGTGAAGGGGTCCACAGTCAAGGTCCAGCGGTATTTGGTTTCTGGTGAGTGGTGTAGGAGGGAAGGAGGGAGAAAAAGAGAGGGAAAAAGAGAGAACCAGAGAGCAAATGAGCAACCGGCATCTCGCCTGACAAGGGCGCTAATCCTATCGCAGGGGCCCACTTTCATGACCTCATCAAACCCAGTTACCTCCCAAATGTACATCCAGCCCCCACCCCCGACAAAAGAATCAGCTTGGACGCTGCTGCATTCATTTCCTGTCCCGTGCTCATTTCTGTGTGGCGTCTGCTTTTTATCAAAGCAACTGCCAAAAACCTAGCTTTGCAAAGATATGACACATTAAAAGGAGCATAGTTATCTAGCATTAAAGCTGCGAACTGCCTCAGGTTAGCAGTTTGCTTGGCGTCTGGCAGACGGCAAAGTGTCTATCAGAAATTTAAAATATCCCGCGCGTTCACTGTGGCATCCCGGGGTGTCTGGGTACACAGTTTGGGAACATTATTAATTTGTTAGGTATTTTCGTTCTGCAAATAAGCAAAGATTAGTCATCTTCTCCTCCTCCTTCTGCCCTGCTCTTTCTTCTGATTTTAGTATTTTGAGACAGGAACTACTATGTAGTTCAGACTGGCTGAACTCATCGAACTTGTTATGGAGCCCAAGCTACCATCAAACGCAGTGATTCTCCTGCTTCAGCCTACTGGGTGCTAGGATTATAGTCATGGGCCACCATGCACGGCAGTGTTATTCTTAGACTTGCTCATTTAGGACGTGTGAAAGATCCCTTAACTGTCCTTTTAAAAATGTTGATTAATTCCCAAACTACAGGATGTTACCAGGTTTCACAGATTTTTTTTCTTTTCTCCAAGCTCTGAATATATTTGGAGAAATAAAGCCTGGAATGTTGGAGAAGCCTTAATTCTTTTTTTCTTTTCTTCAGTACAGGATAAACCCAGGGCTTCACTCATGCTGGCCAAATGCCCCACTACTGAGCTACACCCAGCTTGAGAAGGCTGTTGCTGAATTTCACAGCCTGATGGACACATAATATAGTAAAACCCAGTAATGTACAAAAGGAAGATGTGGGTGTCTTTGTCACAAAGCAGGAAACTGTTATGGTTTAAATCTAAATTCCCCAAAGCCGAGTGTGGTGGCACATGTCTGCAATCCTAGCTACCTGGGAGGCTGAGGCAGGAGGATCACAACTTTGAAATTAACCTGGGCAACTAAGTGAAGCCTTGTCTCAAAATTAAAAAAAAATGAATGGGCCATTGGGGTGCCCTTGGAAGACCATATCTGGTCCCTGGCCTGATGGAGACCACTATGAAGCAGCCCTGAGCAGGACTTAAAATAACCAGTTGGCTTTTTATGTTTACTTGTGAATCTGTCTAAAGCCTAGTCTGTTTGTCCAGAAGTGGGCAATGGACTTATAGTAAGTGAACCTCTGTGAGTCACTAATCCCTGCTAAAACCTGTAATGGTGGATAAAGCCAGAAAGCCTCAAAGGAGAAGACAAGATCACAGGTGAGGACACCTGGATCCTACCTCAACTAGATGAAGACTGTAGCCTCAGGCATCTCACTCCTGGCAGATTAACTTAATACCTTAGTGGAGAAGTCCTTGAGTGGTTCTGCCCTTCTTGAGTCCTCCCCTCCCTTCTTCTGATAGCTACATAAATATGGAACACCCAGAGAAGATCTTGGTCTTATCCCCGAGAGAATCTCGAATTCTGTGAGAGGGCTCTGACCCTTCTGGAGTCCTGAAATCATTCCATTCGCCTCCTTTTTAGCCTTTTCCCTACCCTTATTCGGGAGAGTGTGGACCTGATAAGCTGCAATAACAGGAATGTTATTGACTGGATACTGGCCTCTTCCTCTCTGGCTCTCTCATGCTCTTTCTGCTTCGTGGCTGCCTGGGGGGAGCAGTGTGCCTCCAGCGTGCTCTCCACCGCGATGTTCCTGCCTCCCCACAGGCCTAGAAGCCAGGAGGCCAGCTGACCACAGCTGGACCCCCTGAAACTGTGAGCCAAAACATACCTCCCGCCTTTAATTAGACCTATGTCTCTCTCAAGGGATGGTGACCTGTCCCTTTGAGGCCTGCACTGGCCACGGCTTCCCCACGTGCACCAGCCAAGCAATGCCTTGGCACACAACCTGTCCCAATGCGAGGGAGTTTCCTTTTGCCCCTAAAATGGCAGCGCGGGTTTTGTACGGAGAGAGGTGTTTAGAGAAAGTGGTAGATGGTGTTGATTTTGAAGCAATGCTTGAGGCTCCTTACAAGAAGACTTGCCTAATGATACCTCACCTCTACTCGCATGAATTCACCTTTGATTCCCGTGTGAACTGTCAGTCATAGGGCGAGATGTGTGACAGAGGTGGCATCAAGCTCTGACGGTCCCAGCCCTCCAACATAAATGGGCAAGGATCTCAGGAACGGCATCGGTCACAGGAATGGATAGTGGCTGGCTGCTAGCGTGGCCACTTGGGGCTGAGGCAGAAATAGGGCCATGGCACTGACAAAAGGGACCGTAGCACATGGATAAAAGTCAAAACAGGGCTAAGTGTTTTATGGAAATTATATTTAATCACTTCAGCATTGTAAATCTGGATAACAATATATAAGCTATGTAAGAAGGTGAAATTTAATGTGTTAATGTGGAGCTTTTATTTTTGTATCTGATGACATAATTGTAAACAACAAAGTGGTTAAACACATACCATCTAAATCTTTCTATAGCCTTCCGTATTAAACTTTAAAAGTAATTTAAAAAATAGATTTAGGTCAGATATTTTGCGATAGCCAATAGGAAAGCTGACAGCCCAGAAACTTAGTCACTGAGAACCACTTGCACAGTGGTAACCAAATATAAAAATGTGCAGCCACGGGCCTTATCACGTAGCCTAGCTCATACAGAGACTGCAGCAGAGGCAGTAGCTGCCTGAGCTGGGGATTTCCAGGCATTTGTGGCCAGTTCCCCGCACCAGATGGACCCCACAGCTGCTCCTGAAGTGGGCTGAGAAGGATCCGACCCTTCTGGTAGGAAGCGTTGGCACAAAGGCTGCCTCCTGTGTCTGGGCGACAGTGCAGTGTCACACTGTGGAGAATGGGGCAGGTCTGGCTCTGTGGAGAGAACCCCTCCCCTTGGATCCTGCAGAAGGCCCAAGTGGCGGTCCAGCAGCTGGGATCCGCCATCCCCTTTAAAGTGATGTTTTAGGCACAGTGTCGTTTTCTTGTGTTCAAAGCACTTGTGCACATCCATTTCCTATTGTTTCTCTTCCTTCGCTAAAATACAAAGATCAGAAGGGCAGGGCCCGCCTGTGTCTCCTTTGCCGCTAAAGCCCCAGGCCCAAGTGTAAAGTGTGCTCTGCAAGTTTTCTGGGGGGTGGACAGAGGAGCAGACGGACTGGCGGGCGGGTGGGCTGCCTGGGAAGTGACTCTCCCGCGCAGAGCACCCAGGCCCATTCTGGAAAAGGGTAAGAGTTTTAGCCGCATCTCGGGGCCTAGAGAACTTCCCCATGATGGAGAGGAAAACAAGTCCTCTTTCTCCTCAGGCGTGAGGGAGCTTCCCCTGAGAGGATGGCTCAGCTGACCGAGCCTGCCTCCTTGCTTGGGATAGCCTCGTGCCAGTGGGGTGGGGCGCCGTGTGTCTCTGTGTACCGGTGCGTGTACAAGTACATCATGTCTGCTCAATAAATACGGAGAGGAGGTGGGGGCGGGGCGGGAACTTTATTATCGGAAATGACTCCAGGCTTTGCCAAGGAGGGAGGCAAATAAATCTGGAAGTCTGAGACAGCTGGTGCGCAAGACCACAGCACGGGAGTTCTGGGTGGAGACGTGAAGGCCGGAGATCCCCTGGTTTGGACTCTGGGCACTGCGAGCGCATCCCTCCAGCCACACTTCTTGGTAGCCATAAGAATAACCAATCAGAAAAAAATAATTAGCAATCATATCTAAGACAAATGTATTCGCGGGGTAAGATGAAGGGGAAAAAAGCAGAACAGGGAACGGTAAAGGGCCACAGGAGTTATAACTAAGAATCACGCTGGGGATATAGCTCAGTGGAATAAGCACTTGCCTAGCAAGCGCTGGGTCCTGAGTTCGATCCTCAGTACCGCAAAGAAAAAAAAAAAAAGAATCAGTTAAGAAAGAAATTAAAAAAGAATGCTATTAAAGGCTATATGTTTAAGATAGGCAAAAAAGTAAGCTGTTTTGAGAGTGAGAGGCGACGTAAAAGATTTAAAATAACAGACGTGAAAAGCTAGAGCTGAACTGAAAAGGTAAATCCGAAAGTGAGAAGGATATAAGATATGTTAAAAATAAAGCTGGCCGGTGAAAATGAAAATAGTTTGTTAAAGTACAAGTGTCAAAATAAAGAAGAAACTTTAGTAAGTCCTCAGAAGAGAAAAAGTAAGGACTTAAAAAGCACAAGCAAAGAGGTCAAAATAAGAGCCAGAACTCTGCAAGGCGAAGACATTTACTAGGGACACGAGTCAAGAAGAGCAGCCGAAACGTGAGGGACCCTAAACTCCTGCGCCCGGGGCAGCGGGCGCACTGCCCTGAGCCGGGACTTGCCCCTGGCCGGGCGACCTGCTGTCTTTCCGCCCTGCCCCGCGCGGGCAGCCGTAGTGTGTTACCTGTGCTGCCCGGCAGGGGGCGAGGCGGTCTGGGAGGAAATCGGGCTGGTGAACGAGGTGCTCTAAAATCTGCCCGAAGGCTTTGAGAGCTAACCAAGAATCCAGCCAACAAGGAAACCATGAATTTAGCCACTGTGCAGAGGAGGGAGCCTCCAAGGGTTTGCCCCAGCAAGTCATTGTTTGAAAAATAACAAACTAATGAGAAGGAAGACTAGACTTGAGCCAGGCAGTGCTGTGGTAAGTAATCCCGCAGGGCAGCGCCGGAGAAGAGCGCGGGCTGGCGATGGCCAGGGTGGGGAACTCCGGCGAGGGAATTTGTTTATTTATTTATTTTTAAGTTTCTCTCTCTCTCTCTCTCTCTCTCTCTCTCTCTCTCTCTCTTTTTCTTTTTGAGACAAGGCCTCGCTATGCAGTTCTGGCTGGCCTTGAGCTCACTTTGTAGCCCAGGCTGGCCCCGAACTCTCAACGATCCTCCTGCCTCAGCCTCCCAAGTGCTGGTATTACAGGTGTGCGCCCAGCTGAGAAAATTGAAAAGAAGACTTGGCTCTCTATAGTGATGGCTTAGGTACAGGAGTGACAGGTTCTCTGTGGTTTGGAATCAGGTACTTTGGGATAGAACAGAAAATCCTACCTCACCCGACCTAACAATTAAAAAAAAAGATTTGCCCTTTCACCAGGGTGGCCCCAGAAGTGAAGAAGGAAGCTTCTATCCCTCTTGAAGCCAAAGACAAAATCAAAAGAAGGCATTAGAGGCCAAGACGGCAGCGCTGGAAGGCTTCGACAACCACAAAAAGAAACAAAACAAAACAAACAAAACAAACAAAAAACTGCAGGTGAACATCTGCAGTGGCAGGCAGCACAAATAACCCAGGGAAGCACCTGGGAGAGGCCAGCCTGACCCCCAGGAGCCCTGAGTCCACCAGGAGGAGCCGCGCCGAAGCCAGGGCCCACAGCCTGTCTTCACTATGAGCGCCACGCCCCAGGTCACGCGGCTGGGGAGATGCTCTGCGACAGCGGTGTGGCCCAGGTCCGCAGTATCCTGACCAGGGCTGGCAGAGAAAAGACGGCGCATTTTCAACTGGCTTTGGATTGTGGTGCTTTGTATGTTGCCAGGTCAGACACTGAGCTCACCTGGCCAATTCTTTCTCCTTCCCTCTCCCCCAGCTCCTCCTCCTCCTCAGTCTGGGGATTGAACCCAGGGCCTTTGCACTGAGCTACATCGCAAGCCCCTTTAAAAGTATTTTATTTTTGAGACAGGGTCTTGCTAAGTCACTGAATTGCTTGGACTGAACTCCAATTTATGATCTCCCTGCCTCAACCTCCCAGAATGCCATCATGCCTGACTTCCAGCTAATTTTTCCTTCCTTCCTTCCTTCCTTCCTTCCTTCCTTCCTTCCTTCCTTCCTTCCTTCCTTCCTTCCTCCCTCCCTCCCTTCCTTCCTTCCTTCCTTCTTTTTTTTGAGAAAGGGTCTCACTATACAGTTCAGGCCAAAGTGCCCTTGAGCTCACTTTGTAGCCTGGGCTGGTCTCGAACTCGCAATGATCCTCCTGCCTCAGCCTCCCCAGTGCTGGGATTACAGGCATGCACCACCACGCCTGGCCCGTCCAGCTAATTCTAAAAATACGTTTTTTTCACTATAAAAAAATAAAAGAAAACTGAGCCCGTGAAGATAAGCCTACTGTGATTCTTGGCTGGTTCACTCAATGGCTCAAAATCCAGGGGCACATCAACAACACATCTTCCATGCTCAGTGAGCTGGTGCCTGAATGTGACCTTGGTGGGTTTTCTTCACGGACCAACTTGGATGTTCCAGGGTCAATCTCACCCTCATACGCAGACAGTAACTCTTAAGTGGCTGAAGAGGGACTTTCTGCCAACTCATAATCTTTCCCGGAAGCCCCGCTCCCTCCCCCAGCAGACTTCTGCTGGTGTCTCATTGGTCAGAATCATGCCACGTGCTCATGTCTCCACCAATGATTGGGAGGGAAATAAGAGTATGCTTAGGCCAAGCAGGGCTAACGAAGCGCTCAGACTCCTTGGAAATAAATGGTCACGTGGTACCTGACAGTCAAGATTCTGTCAGCGCAGAGGGAGCTGGGGCCAGCCGTGAATGTGGGTCACCCCGTGTCTCTGCTGGGGTGTCTGGCTATGGCGCTGGTATCTGCTCGGAGGCCTGGCTGCAGAAGGTGCCCACAGGCTCAGTGTTGAGAGAATAGCGTGTCAGGAGCCCCAATGAAAAGACATACAGTTGGGGATGGGTTTAATCGTTTCCGCTGGTGTCTCAGTCATCTGAACCCCCCCGAAATGTCCCTCCAAATCCTTTTCCCCTCAAGCTTTCCCCTAAAACCGTGGCTAGGCTTAGAGAATTTTAAAATTTCAAATGGGCAAGCAAGAACGTAAGGAACATTAGGCAAGCTATTAAAAAGATTGTGGGCTGGGACGTTGCTTGGTGATCAGACGCGTGCCTAGCTCTCTGGGAGCCTGGGGTTCAGGCCTTAGCACCAAAAATAAGTTTCAAAACAAAACAAAACAAAAAGGCTGCGGGATTAGCTCAGTGACAGAACACTCCCTAGTATGTACGAAGCCCTGTGTTCTGTCCTCAACACTGAAAAAAAAAAAGTGTAAGATTGATACGTGCTGATTTGAAAACGTGTTTCAGAGCAATACATAAAAACTGTGATTCCATTGTTTGGAGGGAAAAGTAAATGAAATAATTTGTAATAGCTAAGTTATTACTGCAATAACACTAAAACTTTTGATTTGAGGTTTTAAAAAAATATATATGTTTTTTGTTTATTGAGACAAGGTCTCATTATGTGGTTCAGGATGGCCTTAAACTCACTGTGCAGCCCAGGTTAGCTTTGAACTCACATCAGTCCTTCTGCCTCAGCCTCCCAAGTGCTGGGATTGTAGGTGAGGGCCACTGTGCTCCACTACGGAATTTTCTTTATAATAAAGACAAATATCTTCATTTAAAAAGGAAATAGAGTGTGTATGTAACTAAGTGGCAGCACTTAGGTGACCTAAAGTTCTCAGGGCTCTAGGGTCACTGCTCCTTTTAATACTGGAGATGTGACTGTATCCCTGACTTCCCCAAAGTGTCTTTAAGTTATCATGGAAGACTCATCCTCCAATCCCTTGTTCTCATTAAACACCCCTTCTCTGCTTTTCATCTTAACACTGCATATTCTCTCTTCCATGTCTGTCCTATTCCAGTATTACATCAAAAGAAGTATATCACATTATCTTTCCTGTACTTCCCCTTATCTACCATTAACATAGCTTGGCACAGAACTTGTTTTACTGTGATAGCGCATAGCTATAATCACAGCACTCTGAGAAGCTGAGGCAGGAGGATTGAAATTTCCAGCTCAGCCTGTTCTACTTAGTGAATTAGACTCCGTCTCAAAACAAAAAATTAGCTGGGCATGGTGGTACATGCCTGTGATCCCTGCACTGCGAAGGCTGAGGCAGGAGGATTGCCACAAGCCTAAGGCCAGCCTGGGGTACATAGTGAGTTAAGGCTGGACTACACAGCAAAATCCTGTCTCAAAAAGAAAATAAATAAAGAAATAAATGGGCTGGGGATATATTTAGTGAGAAGGCCCTGGGTACAATCCCAAGATCTCTTTTGTTCTCTCTCTCTCTCTCTCTCTCTCTCTCTCTCACACACACACACACACACACAGACATAGTTGGGAGTTGTATTAGTCTGTTTTGTAATACTGTAATGAAATCCCCAAGGCTAGGTAACTATAAAGAAGAAAAGGTTTACTCATCTCAGGCCCAGAAGTTCACAGGCACATGTCTACGGATGGCCTCTGTGCTGGGAATTCAAGGCCGTATGCGTGTGTCTCTTCTGACAGGGATACCAGTGTTCAGCCAGTGCCGCATCTGATCCTAGTCACCTCCAAGCACCAAAACTAAACACCGTCGACAGTAACGTTTCCCCCTTATAACACTGCACAGTGGCAATTACATTTCAACACATGAACCCTCTGTTATGGCTTGTGACTGGTTGTCCCCCCAAAGCCTCATGCGGTCATGGATGGGCTTCTAGAGTTTATGATTGATCTGCGGTCCAGTGCTGGGATTATGGGTGTGAGTGCTGCACCTGCCCTGGGGCAGGCAGCCTGCAGAGAATATAAGGGAGGGAGAGAGGCTTGCTCTCTGCTGCTCCTCCCTTTTGCTCTTGCTGTTTTTGCTGTTTTTCTGCTACCATGAACAGTTGCCCTGTGCCATGTGCCACCCTGCCTTGGAGCCAGACGTGTATAGACTGAAATCTCCACAAACTGTGAGCTAAATAAACCTTTCACCCCTTAATTCTGGGTGTCAGGTATTTTGTCTCAGCAACTAGAGAAAAGTAACCAAAACAACCTCCTGGGACACACTCAAACCATTTCTAAACCATAGCAGAGGTAAGTATGGTGGCCCGTGCCCGTAATCCCAGCACTCAGGAGGCTGAGGCAGGAGGGACTCCCATGAGTTCAAGGCCAGAATGGGCTATAAAGTGAGTTCAAGGCCAGCCTGAAGTATGAACTGAGACCCTATCTCAAAAAACAAAGGCAAACAAAAAAGGCAAAAACAAAACCCATAAAAACCCCTAAAACAAATAAGCCATAGCAGAAGTGCATGAAGAGGGGCCGCACACATTAGCAAATGACCACTGCTGAGAATGGCGTCCTTATTCCTAGCATACCAGTGGCTGTGGGCTGCAGGTCCAGCTCAGGGGTAGGTGTTTCCCTCGTGTGTGTGAGGCCCGCGCTTGGTACTCCAGCCCTGCATCCCCCGCCCGGTGTTTTCCTCACTGGCTGTTTCCTCCTAGGCCTTCCTCGTTGCTCTTTTTCTTTCTCCCTTTGTGTGAAGAGCCCTAAACACCTCGAAAATTCATATTCGTTCCCATGCTGCCCAGCCTCTGTTCTCCAGCCTTCATTACATCACATCCATCACTGCGCTGGAATGTCCCAGAACTCCTTTCTCTGGGTCTTCACCATTGCGTTCAAAGCAGGGCCTCATTTTGAAGGAGCGTCTGCTCTGGGGCAGTCACGGTCTTTATCTTCCTCACCCGCCTCGACTAACAAAATGAGACAGTGTGAAATTTATCTCCACTCTGAGCAACAGTGCCACTCACCTCTTATAGGGAGAATTATTGACAAAGAGACTCCTTCTTTGTTGTTGAAAGTAACATTTCTCCTTTCTGATAAAAATAAATACACATGAATGGTACATGTAATATGTATACGTGCAGTTGTATGTTCCCAGTATCATACCTAAAAGTCTCACTGCTAACGTGCATATTTTTGGTGCATGAGTATGTATGCACACACAACCTTGTACCTAAAACTTCTACCCCAAAAGAGGACCCATGGGGGGCTGGGGATATAGCTCAGTGGAATAAGCGCCTGCCTAGCAAGCGCAGGGTCCTGAGTTCGATCCCCAGTACCGCAAAAAAAAAAAAAAAAAGAGGACCCATGATATGACTGAGATGTTCCTCAGAAAACTGGCCTGGCTGGGCCAGAACACACAAGCAAGCAGGTGACAGACACTGCCGAGCACTACCACGTGGATCAGTGTTTTTCAGACTGTCCCGGGAGGACTGATGAACACGCTAGGACCCTGTCTCAAGACTCAGGAGCGAGGAGGGCGAGGGCCGCGTCTGTGGATCAGACCTGTCTTGCTCTCTTTTACTTACCTGGCATCTGTGAAATTTTGTGTGAACAACGAGTTTAGAGGACAGAAAAAATGTTTAGCACTTATTGTCATAAATTGTGAGTTTGGCCAGGTGTGGTAGTGCACGCCTATAATCCTAGCACTGGGGAGGCTGAGACAGGAGGATTGTTGCAAGTTGGAGGCCAGCCTGAGCTACAAAGTGAGCTCAAGGCCAGCCTGAACTGCATAGCGAGACCTTGTCTCAAAAAGACATAAAAACAATATTAATAATACTTAGGGTTAGATCAGCTAACCTCGAAAATCAGTAACTTAAGGAAACCAGGAATTTATTTCACATGCAAGAACTTGAAATGTCTGTTCTGCAGTTATGAACATCCCCAGGCAGAAAGTCTCACTCCAATGCCCCTCTTGTGTCTACACCGAGGTTACTTTCATTCTCAGAGTCATTGCTTAATGTGCAGAGACAGTCGCTGGAGCTAAGGGGTTCAATTTGCATTTCAGCTAGTAGGAAGCAGGACACAGAAGAGACAGTGGAGCTTAGCACTTCTACCTTTGTCCTATTAGTCAGAACCTGGTGACGTCACATCCAGCTGCAAGGGAGGCTGGGAAATGTTGTTTTTACCTGCACATTTCTGTCCTGGCTGAAAAACGCGGCATTCTCCGACCGTGGAGCAAGTGGATCCTAGACAGTAGCGTCTCCATCACACCGTAGAGCATCAGCTCACTTATTTGTTCTTTCAGCTTCCTCCCATGGGCCAGCACTTTGCTAAGCACTGGAGACAGAAAGTGGACGCCAGGTGGGACTTGTCCCAGAGGAATTCAAAGCCTAGGGACTTCTGCTTTCTGAACCCTTCTAATAGTTTTTCCAGTCTGAGTTGTCTTTGATTCCTTGAAATTCAGTGTTAGCCCCACACCCCGCATGCTTAGAGCTGTATGGTTTTAACCACCACAAGTTGTGCATGCAGACCGCATCCTTCATTGCTTCTGTTCACACACACACACAAAATATCAGGGCTGAGCACAGTGCAGCGGTTCTGCGTCTTCCCCCTATTACATTAGGATGTGTGAGTGTCCACAAGTATCTGTCGTTTTGCAAGGGACACTGCTACATGTGAAGCAGTCTTGCCCTGAGAAGCAAGGCAAAATGTGCTGAGCAGGGCTAAGCGAGCCCTTTATTCTGCCTGTGTGCAGATTTGTGTTAGATCAGTGTCGCTAAATGAATGAGAATCCGCCACACTTGGTGACTAGGAGGCACATGGAACAGGCTAATTTCCACGTTGTTGAATAATTTTTGGGGGAATCTTTTGCCAAAGGCCCTTAGACTGAAAAGCATGGTAAGAGAATTGAAGCTTTTATTCTTTTCTAGATGGACTCATTCTAAACTCTGGCATAAACTAAGAAATATTCAAGAAAGGGTTTAAAGTGAACTAGAATTTTTGTCTAATATATGATTCAATCGTAAGTTTAATCAAACTAGATACCCCCCTTCTCTCTCATACTGGGGATTGAACCTAGAACCTTCACACTGAGCACATCCCCAGCTCTCTTTTTATTTTTTAAACTTGAGACGGGGTCTCTCTTTAAGTCACTAAGTTGCCCAGCCTGGGTTCAAACTTGCTATCCTCCTGCCCCAGCCTCCGCCTCCCAAAGTACTTGAATTGTAGGTATATGCAACCATGACCCGCTTTTTCTTGCATTAAAAACCCATTGAGTCGGTGAAGTATTTTGGGACGTCATCTATTGTCTGTGAGGTTTACTTTGATGAGATGAATATGCAGCTGCTCAGATTGAGGCCTTCGTTGTCGCTGTGGCTGCAGGTTCTGTTTTATTGGTGATGCGGATGCTGGTGATTTCCATTCTCTCCCCCTTGCTTGTGCTTCACCTTGCTTTCTGAAGTGTTTCTGCCAAATCTCACAGAGGCTCCCACATTAGCGGTGTGGGAGTTGGGAAGAAGACAGTAATCAGCCTTTATAAACCAAGCCCGAGGGTCACTTGGTTTTGTTCTGTTTTTTAACTGGGAATCAAACTCAGGACCTCATGCTTGCCAGGCGGGTGCCATTCCACTGAGCTACATCCCCAGCCCCGTGAGCGTCATTTTGGTAATGATAAATTTAACGTTGAGAGCATCCTGTGTTCTTCAAAAGGGCTAATGCTGTTTGGAAGTCAAGTGCATCGGGGCAGTAAAAAACGCAAGTAATCAATTTAACAGATGTTTATTTTGACCCATAATTTTCAGTATCGGTGATGAAATGAAAAACATCAGTTATAGATGAAATACAGTTGGTTTTGTTTTGTTTGAGACAGGCTGGCCTTGAACTTGCGATCCTTCTGCCTCATTCTGGGGTTACAGTTTTGCACGACCATGCCTGGCTCTAAATAGAACTCTTTAGAAATGCACCCTTGATTGCTGGTGACCTTTCATCTGTTCATTTCCATAATTTATCATCTCACAAGTGTTATACAAAGGGGATCATATAGTAGGTAACTTTGGGATTGGACTTTTGCAATGAGTATAGCTTTCTGAAAAGTTATTCAAGTTGTTGCATTATCAGTAATTTTTCTTTTATTGCTGAACTGAATTTCATGGCCTAGGTGGATGCAGCACAGATTCCCCCCCCCCCCCTTGGTAGTGGGAATTGAAACCAGAGTCTTTACACTGAGCCACATCCCCAGCTCGTAGGGTTTTTTTGTTTGTTTTATGTTTTTTGAGACAGGGTCTCCCTGTGTAACCTAGGCCAGCCTTGAACTTGTGGCGATCCTCTTGCCTCAGCCTCCCAAGCACTGGAATTACAGGAGTGCACTGCCACATCCAGCTCATCCTCCACTTTTTTTTTTTTTTTTTTGCGGTACTGGGGATCGAACTCAGGACCCTGCGCTTGCTAGGCAAGCGCTTATTCCACTGAGCTATATCCCCAGCCCCACATCCTCCACTTTTAATTTTTTGTTTTTGAGACAGAGTTTTGCTAAGTCAATAAGTTGCCCAAGCTGGCTCAAACGTGGGATCTTCCGCTTCAGCCTCACAGAGCGCTGGGATTATAGGCGTGCACCACCACTCCTGGAAACCACCTTGCTTAACCATTCTCCTGTTGAAAGACATCTTGGTTGTTTCCAGAAATTTGACTGTTATGATTAAAGCCACTATGAATGTTTATGCACAGATTTTTTGGTGAACATAACTTTTCACCTTTCTGTTGTGAATATCCATACGGTATTTGCACAGTTAGGTTTATTGGGAAGTGTCTTTGCTATTTTTCTCTCGTTGCTGAGACAAAACACCTGACATCCAGGATTAATGAAGGAGAGGTTTATTTAGCTCACAGTCTGTGGAGTTTCTAGTCCATACGCTTGGCTGGCTCCAAGGCAAAATGGCACATGGCAGAGGGCAACAGTTCATGGTGGCAGAAAACAGCGAAAGCAGCAGCAGTGAAAGGGAGAGCAGCAAGCGGCCTCTCTCCCTCCCTTATGTTGTACGCAGCCTCCCGCCCCAGGGCGGGTGTAGCACTCAGGCCCGTAATCCCAGCACTGGACCATGAATCACTCAAAATCTCTAGAATCCCACCCCATGACTGCATGAGGCTTTGGGCGGACATGTAGACACAAACCATAACAGGAAGTAATTGCATCCTGCCGAAGTCTTACCGGCAGTGAAAGAGTCTCAGTTTGAGACAGTGTAAAAGCTGTGTAGGGATGTTCTCTTGCTGTCTCAGCTGATGTTTTGTAATGATGAATGCTCTGAGCACCTTTTTTGGCTACATTTTTGCCATCCACATATCCTTTTTGGTAAAGTGTCTGCTAAATCCTTTGCTGCTTTTATTATTGGGTTGTTTGTCATTATTGAGTTTTGACAGTTCACTATATAAATTCTGGACAAAAATCTTTTATCAAGTATGCACTTTGAGGGGCTGGGGATATAGCTCAATGGCACAAGCACCTGCCTGGCAAGTGCAAAGTCCTGAGTTCAATTTCTGGTACCAAAAAAAAAAAAAAGCACTTTGAAAATCTGAAAATATTTTCTCCCAGTCTTTGTTGATTCTTTTCATTCTTTTTATTTTATTTTATTTTTTATTTTTTTTTATTTTAGAAACATAAAAGTACAAAAACCTATTGACAAACAGACACCCATTATCATAGAAAATAGTACAATCACAACTAATCTATAGACAAGGTGATATGGTCTCAACAGTTGTTGTTGCTTTATCCATTGATATCTTCGAATTGTAGATGTATGGACCCATATACAGACATGCAAATT
>PVLD010027934.1:0-20080 GCA_004027595.1 Dinomys branickii
AAAGCAATAACCACTGTTGAGACCATATCACCTTGTCTATAGATTAGTTGTGATTGTACTATTTTTTATGATAATTGGTGTCTGTTTGTCAATATGTTTTTGTACTTTTATGTTTTTAAAAGAAAAAAAAAAAGAAAATTATACACCACGACCAGGTAGGATTCATTCCAGGAATGCAGGGATGGTTCAATATTCGCAAATCAAAAAATGTAATACACTATATTAATACAGTCAAAGACAAAAACCACATGATCATCTCAATAGATGCAGAAAAGGCTTTCGATAAAGTCCAACATGCACTCATGTTAAAAACCTTAGAAAAAATATGAATAGATGGCCTCTACCTCAATCTGATCAAAGCCATCTATAATAAACCAACAACCAACATCATAGTAAACGGACATAAACTGAAAACTTTCACTTTAAAGACAGGAACAAGACAAGGATGTCCATTGTCACCACTCCTATTCAACACAGTTCTGGAAGCATTAGCCAGAGCAATCAGACAAGAGAGAGAAATAAAAGGAATAAGGATAGGAAAGGAAGAAGTCAAACTATCACTATTTGCAGATGACATGATACTATACATGGAGGACCCCAAAAACTCCACAAGAAAACTCCTGGAATTAATTGAAAAATTCAGCAGCATAGCCGGATACAGTCAACACCCAAAAATCAAAGCATTCCTATACACGAATAACAGACAGAGAGAAATTGAAGAAACCATACCTTTTACAATAGCATCTAAGAAATGGAAATACTTAGGAATCAATCTAACAAAGAATGTGAAAGATTTATTCAGTGAAAACTACAGTACTCTGAAAAAGGAAATCGAAGAGGATTTCAGTAAATGGAAAAATATACCATGCTCATGGTTAGGAAGAACTAACATTGTAAAAATGGCCATACTACCAAAACTGTTCTACAGATTCAATGCAATTTCCATTAAACTACCGTTAGCATACTCACAGATCTAGAGAAAATATGCCTCAAATTCATCTGGAACCAGAAGAGACCCAGAATAGCAAAAGCAATCCTGGGCAATAAGGACAAGTCAGGTGGAATCACAATCCCTGACCTGAAATCATACTAGAAAGCTACTGTAATAAAATCAACCTGGTACTGACTAAAAAACATACCTGAGGATCAATGGAACAGACTGGAAGATGCAACCATAATGAAAAACCCATTCAGCTACCTAATATTTGACAAAGGGGTCAACCAAACTCACTGGAAAAAGAAGGCCTGTTTAATAAATGGTGCTGGAAAAACTGGCTTGCCTTTTGCCGAAAACTGAACATAGACCCAAGTCTATCACCATGCACCAAACTCAGGTCAAAATGGATCACACACCTCAACATTAAAACAGAAACTCTCAATCTATTGGAAGAGAAAGTAGGTAAAAATCTTGAAGACATAGGAGTAGGCAGAGAGTTCATGAACAAAAATGAAACAGCAAGGGAAACACTTCAAAGAATCAATAATTGGGACCTCATCCTTCTGAAAAGTTTTTGTACATCTAAAGAAATCACCAGCAAAGTAAAAAGAAAACCCACAAATTGGGAAAAAATCCTAGCTGGCTGTCTCTCAGACAAAGGACTGCTATCTAGAACATACAAAGAATTAAAAAACATGTACCTGTCCAAATTCAAAGACCCAATCCTGAAATGGGCAGCTGAGATGAATGCACACTTCTCAGATAAAGAAATACAAATGGCAAATAAATATATGAGAAAATGTTCCACATCCTTAGTCATTCGAGAAATGCAAATAAAAACAACATCGAGATTTCATCTCACCCCAGTAAGACTGGCCAGTATGAAAAAGTCATCCAATAACAAATGCTGGTGAGGCTGTGGAGAAATAGGGACTGTATTACATTGCTGGTGGGAATGGAGACGGGTGCAACCACTATGGAGAGTAGTTTGGAGATTTCTCAGCAAACTAGGTCTAGAGGTTCCATTCAAACCAGCTATTCCCCTTCTGGGTATTTTCCCAGAAGATCTGAAAACATCACATCACTCTGATATATGTGCACCCATGTTTATAGCAGCACAATTTGTAATAGCTAAAATGTGGAAGCAACCCAAGTGTCCATCCACAGAAGACTGGATTGAAAAACTGTGGCATTTTTATATAATGGAATATTATTCAGCTATAAAGAAAGACAGTTTGGGGGACTTTGTAGGCAAGTGGTCAAAACTGGATTCCATACTCATAAGTGAAGTAAATCAGCGGTACATGAGCAGGCAACGTATTGTATCACTGGTGTAAGAACCTGAGGGTGGGAATATAAACTAAGAGGCATGAAGGAAATCTGTTCAAAAGCAAAGAACAGATGGGACGAGGGAAAGGAGAAAAGAAGGAGGCAAAAATGTATGTATGTATATATGTATATACATATGTGCAGGAGGGCTAACATGGTTCTACTATTGTATTATGTCACTTAATGCTAAGGAATAGTTGATGACTGTTTATTCGATCAATCTTGTATGTCTGTATGTGTTATCCTGAGCACACACTTTGAAGATATCAATATGCAAAGCAGCAACTATTGTTGGTTTTCTGTTGCTTTGTCTATAATTCAATTCTGATCTTACTGTTATTGTACTACTTTGTGCCTCTTTGTTAATGCTTTCCAGTTTCTTGCTTTTTTTTTCTGTTGTTGAGATGATTAATTGTTTGACCAATTTCGTATGTGTATATCTGTGTTCATGAATATACACTTCGAAGATATCAATAGGTAAAGCAACAACCATTGTTGAGTCCATGTCACATTGTCTGTAAATCAGTTTTGACTGTACTATTTCTTATGCTACTTTGTGTCTGTTTGTTAATATGTTTTTGTGCTTTTACTTTTAAAATAATAAAAAAAGAGGGTTTCAATAAATGGAAAATCATTCCCTGCTCATGGTCAGGAAGAACCAATATTGTGAAAATGGCCATACTACCAAAATTGTTGTACAGATTCAATGCAATTCCCATTAAACTACCATTAGCATACCTCGTAGATCTAGAGAAAACGTTTATTCCTTAAATTCATCTGGAACCGGAAGAGACCTAGAAGAGCACTGCTGGTGGGAATGCAGACTGGTGAAACCACTGTGGAGAGCGGTTTGGAGATTCCTCAGCAAACTAGGTCCAGAGGTCCCATTCAACCCAGATATTCCCCCTCTGGGTATTTTCACAGAAGATCTGAAAACATCCTATCACTGTAATATCACATGTGCCCCCATGTTTATAGCAGCGCAATCTGTAATAGCTAAATCAGGAATGTAACCCAAATGTCCACCCACTGAGGATTGGATAAAAAACTGTGGCATTTTTATATAATGGAATATTACTCAGCTATCAAGAAAGACAACCTTGAGGCTTTTATAGGCAAATGGACACAATTAGAGACCATATTCCTAAGTGAAATAAATCAGATGTGCATGTGCAAGCAATGTATTGTATCACTAGTGTAAGATCCTGAAAGTGGGAATATAAATTAGGAGGTATGAAAGGAAACTGCTCAAAAGTGAAGAGCAAATGGGATGAGGGGAAGGAGAAAGGAAGAAAGGGATAGCTATGTATGGATGGATGTATATGCAGGATGGCTAACAAGGTTGCACTATTGACTTATGTCACTTTATTGAAAGGAACAGTTAAGGATTAATTATTTGATCAATCTTGCATGTCTATATCTATTTTCCTGAGTATGCACTTTGAAGTTATCAATATGTAATACAACAATCATTGTTGTTAATTCCCTGTCACTTTGTCTGTAATTCAGTTTTGATTGTGCTGTTCTTGTCCTACTTTGTATCTGTTTGCTAATGTTTTT
Source organism: Dinomys branickii (assembly GCA_004027595.1). Lineage (NCBI taxonomy): Eukaryota > Metazoa > Chordata > Mammalia > Rodentia > Dinomyidae > Dinomys > Dinomys branickii. Next base: position 3,827 of record PVLD010027934.1, read on the forward strand.
GTTCTTTTGCTTTTGAAAATAAAATAATAAAAAAGCATATGGAAAATACTCAGAATCACTAATAATCAGAAAATTACAAATAAAACTTGCAAGGAAAGGTCATTTCATTCATGCACATTAGGATTACCACTGTAGTAGTATAAAAAGAAAATTAGAGAATAACAAGCATGCATGAAACACAGAGAAACTGGAATGGCACAGTATGACTGCAGTGTAAAATTGTGTAGCCACTGTGGGAAACAACGCAGAGATGATCCTCAAAACAAAGACAATAAATAAAAATAGAACTATTATAATTTCCACCCCAACAAGTAGAAACTTTATACATGATCTGCAATTCCACTCTTGTGTATGTATCGAAAAAAACTGAAAAGAAGGTCATAAAGACATGTTTGACACCCAGATTTATTAGTAATCAAGAAATGGACACAACCTCAATGTCCAAAACACAAAGAGATAACAAAAGTGTGGTACACACAGAAAATGGATATTAATCAGTCTACAAAAGCAGAAAATTCTGTTATATGCTACAATATGGGTGAGCCTTCTGGACATTATGTTAAGTGACATAATCCACTCAGGATTGCATTTATAAGAGGCATTTAAGTAGGCGAACTCTTCGAAACACAAAGTATAGTACGAACTGCCCAGGCTGTGCAGGGCAGCACAGGAGGGCTGGCAGAGGCAGAGTAGGACAGCTGTTCGGTGAGTGTCAGTTTTCCAGGTGGAAACATCCCAGAGATCTATTGCACAATCAGATGCACAGAGTTAACATTACTCTCCTGGACAGTTAAAAATTATTAAGATGACGAATTTTGTATTACATGATTTTTTTAACCATAAGAAAAGAGAATCCTAGAAAGGATAAAGCAAGCAAGACTCGGAAAGAAACAGTGCTGCCCAGGAAGGCATCTCTCAAAAGTAGACTAAAAGAAATAGCTTTGTAGTGCCACTGCGGGCTGTGAGCCACAGGGTGGAAGGAAGCCAGGCGTGAAAACGAGCTGGGAGCAAAGCTCAAATTCTCTTATTACCATGTGCTCTGTGCTTGTCTGGGGAGAGAGCAGTAAAAACAGTATGACAATTTGAGTAGTTATGCAATTCTATATTTTAATTAAAGTTTATCAGCTGAGGACCAAGGAAGAGTTTTATGAAGATCTTTGCTAAATTTGAGTTTGTATTTTTCCCTTAAACAAACCAGCAGAAAGTAAAATAAGTTCCTTCCCTTCAAAAACAAGACATGATTCATATGTCCAACAAGCAATAGCAACATGATTCTTGGGAGAGTAATGGCATCTGCCAAAGCTAAAGAGAAGCATAGTATTTGAATTAGAAAAACAATAAACAAATGTCCCAGTGGGTGAATTTTTACTTTCAGGATAATTATTTGAACAAATTCTATTCTAAAGGTTGTATTATTTGTGTTACCTTGATTCTGTGGTTTAGGACTTCTGCTTCTAGAAAACTCTGAACTGTAAACCCTGCCATGCCAAATCTCTGTCTGAAAGACCTTGGTAATTCCCCAATAGCTATAATATGTCCATGATCCTTGGAACGGCATTTGAAGTTCTGATCTGGTCTTTTTCTGCCAATTTACTTCTACTCTCTGCCTCACAATTTATTTTCTGGGTAAAACAAGACATGTCATCTTCAATTCCATCCTTGGTTCCCTTCCCTCTAGAGTGTAATCCTTATCCATGTGAAGCTCACTCTTTGTGGATTCTTTTTATGCATCACCTTCTTTGGAACTCCCTACCTCATCCAAATACCAGGAAAAACACCTGGCTCCGGGTTACCTCAGCTACACATAGAAAATTTATGAATCTGGTCAAGTGCTAAGAGTCTCCCAAAGTCTGTATTTTCTATCTTTTGGCACTGGGACCTTAACTCGTTCAATCAATTTATTTCAACTTCCTTGTCCTTATTGGTACTATAGGAATAAAAGATAGTATCAGTTTCATGGAATTAAAGAGATTGAATGAGATGAACTCTCAAAGCTTCTGTTATTGTTAGCATTATATAATTAATATATACCCTGTGCCTCCTCTATTCTTTTTTGGAATAAGTAAATTTTTATGAAAAAAGTAAAACAAAATTTCATAATAAGTAACAGAATATAATAATTAATACATTGCATATTGTTATATTCAAAATAATGACTCAAAGTACAAGAAACAAGATAAAAATTGTCCAAGAGATCGTAGTACAAACTTTATTTTCAATGAACTAAGAGAAACCAGTAGTATAACTATCTTCTATGTTTTTCTTCTCTTTTCTTCCTTTTCCCTTTCCCCACCCTTTTTTCTTTTAAACAATTTATTCCCATTTCACAATAGTTATTATACATTCTTGACCTTATTCATTGTTTAAATTTGCTCTTCCTTTGAATCTTCAATCTTTCTTACTCTAATTCCTTGATTCCAGTTACAGAAAGGGAGACACCAGGGAGACAATATGATGTTTACACATGTAAGCCTGATTTATTTTGTTTATGAGTATGGTCTCAAATTGCATTCATTTACCTACAAAAGTCTCAAGTTTATACTTCTTTATGGCTGATCAGTACTCCACTCTATAAAAAGGCCATATTGTTTTGATTCATTGCTTGATTGATGGCCATCTGGGTTATTTCAAAGATTTAGCTATTACAAACTGTACTACTGTAAACATGGGTGCACATATATTGCTGTGGTATAATGTTTTCAATTTTATCAGAAAGACACCCAGAAGAGGAAGAGCTGGGTGGAATGGGACTTCTAATCCTAGTTTTCTGAGGAATCTGCAAACTGATTTCCACAGCAGTTGCACCAGTATACACTCCCACCAACAGTGGAGAAGGGTTCCCTGTTCTTCACACCCCAGCAGTACTTGTTATTGGTTGATTTCTTGATAATAGCCATTCTTTCTAGGTGAGATATAATCTCGGTGTTGTTTCAGTCTGCATCTCTTGAATAACCTGTGATAAACATTTTTTCATATATTACCTGCCATTTCTATTTATTCATTTAAGAAGGGTCTGGCCATGTTCCCTGGAAGGAAAATGGGGCTTGTTCAACAAATGGTGCTGGAAAAACTGGCTTTCCACATGTCAAAGATTAAAACTAGACCAGTGTCTATCACCACTCACTAAAGTCAAAATGAATTAAAGAGTAAAAGAGAAACACTAAATCCACTGGAAGAGAAAGTAGGTAGAAATCTCGAAGACATAGGTGTAGGCAGAGTTCATGAAAAAACCATGTCTTTGGGAAATACTTCAAAGAATGAACAACTGGCCTCTCATCTTACTAGAAAGTTTTTGCACATTAAAAGAATCAACAACAAGTGAAAAGACAACCCATAGAGTGGAAAAATTTTAGCTTCCCTCAGACAAAGGAATTATATCTAGAATATATAAAAAATTGAAATAAATCAGATTCACCCAATTCCTCCTCTATTTCTGAGAACTCCTTAAAGTGAACATAAAGGTTTACTAACTTGGAATATTGTAATTGACTGAATTTTTGTCCTTTAAATATCTGATTTTATTTTTATACAGACAAAAAAAAACTATATGGTGTCCAATAGCAGATGCTACAAAATGAAAACATCACAACCATATTGATTAGTCTCAAGAATTAAAACATCTCCAGGTATTTATCTAGATATGTTTAAATATGTTTGAGTATTTTCATTTAAATTGCCTTGAATAATAAATCTTAGAGAGAGGTGACTGAAATGTGTTATTGAAGATATATTACTCGCCCTCTAGCACAATGAGGTTGTAAAATCTGTTTAGTTCTATTGGGAAAATCAATTTATTATAAATGTCTTTAAAATATCAGATTTTGATTTCATGTAACCCATAATCAAAGAGCGTAAGACAAGAGTATCATTTCACTCCATCTGCAGATTAAAATGAATGCAAACCTGAGATTTACGGAATATTTTCCCATAACAGCCATGAGCAACTGATCTGAATATTCCTCTCTCATCTTCTTTAACATCGGCTTTTTCCTACGTCTAGACATTAGTCACTTTTCCCACACCACCAACTGTAGTCCACTTGCAATCACTTCACTCTCAACAGACGATTTCTGTCCCTGCATGCCTGGCAAAATCAGTATGACTCTGCCCTATGTCTCACCCCTGACACTCAAATAGTCTCCCTACGGCACAAGTGACGCTTCCTGTGTTCTGGACCAAACTCCTGGTCTCTTGGCTCTGTTGGCTGCTTCTACCTCGTGGGTGCTGGTCTACCAATTGCTCTTTCCTCCAAATCTTCAATCTTTCTTACTCTAATTCCTTGATTCCAGTTACAAAAAGGGACAACTCCTCCTTGTTCTTCAATAACTTTTGTTTGGTCGTCTGTATTTCTCCAGCTCCTGACCCATCTCCATTAATTTTGTCACAAAAATTTTTTAAAAACCTATATTCCCGTTAGGTTTTAAGCTATGACTTACTTTTCTGTCTTACTGTAAATTTTTTTTTTCCTGTCATCCTGCCCTGAAGTTACTTATCTTTTTACCCAGGGCACCCCAATTTCAAACTACTATTTATAACAGTCTCAGTTCACCTCATAGTCTCCTGATCAGTTCAACTTTGGCAGATTAAATTTTTAAAGATTCTTTGAGAAACAGCTATTCTTAGATCTGAGCAGGGCCAACCGGAAGTGGTCCAGGGCTTCCCCAAAAGAGCTTGACAGAAAGGCTTTCTTTGGATCAGCGCAGAAGCAGGGTAAAGTAAACAAACAGTCGATGACAGTGGAGCATTAGCCTTACTTGAATTATTCCTGTGAAAAGTCTGAACGTAAGTGTTATACTGTTGTCTATTTGTGATTGGCCAAGCTTACCTTGTAAGATGTGTTGTCATGGAAAATGGGCATCTACTCTACACAGAATTTCATTTTGATCTGTCATACAGGAACTCAGGGCAATGGTACTGGCTTACCTCATTGGCCACCCAAGCTCACTTCTTTTCTTCCCCAGACTATATGCGCTTCATTATTATTTTTAAATATGTATTTGTATGACTTAGATATACATAAATATCACATCCATCATAGGGAATTTGTATCTGTACGCTACATATCTAAATTCCTTTTTTCCTCATTTCCCTCTCCCCCCTTCAAGCTCTCTTCCCATCCTTAATTACAAAAGATTTGTTTTCATTTTATCCTACTTTTATCATTTTATGATGTCTTTTCCCTTCAGTCCTTTCCCCCTTTCCCTTCCCTTTCCTTTTTAACAATTTCTTCCTATTTCACATCTATTTTACATTTGGTCCTTATTTGCATTTTCACAGACAATGCAATATTTACATATGTTTGTCTGATTTTTTTCACTTAAGAGTGTAGTCTTAAGAATCCCTCCATGCAGCTATAAATATCTCAGGCATATCCTTCTTTATGGCTGAGTAGTACTCCATCATATAAAAATACCACATCTTTTTATCCATTCCTAAGTTGATGGGCATTTGGTCTGTTTCCAAGATCTAACTATTACAGATAGTGCTGTTATAAACATGGGTGCGCACGTATCACTGTGTTATAATGTTTTTAATGCTTTGGGGAAGATACCAAGGAGAATAGCTGGCTCAAAAGGAACCAAAGTTTTCATTTTTAGAGGAATTTCCACACTGATTTCCAGTTTTCCCACTGCTCTACGCACCCACCAATAGTGGGGAAGGGTCCCTTTTTCCTGTATTCCCACCAGCACTTGTTATTATGATTGATTTCTTGATGATCACCATTCTTTCTGGAGTGAGATGGAATTTCAACATTGTTTTAATTTGCATCTCTAGAATAATCAGTGATGTTGAACATTTTTCATATATTTTCCATTTCTACTTTTTTTTTTTCTGGTACTGGAAATCAAACTCAGGACCTTGTGCTTGCAAGGCAGGTGCTGCGCCACTGCGCTGTATCCCCAGCTCCCATTTCTACTCCTTCATATGACAAGTATATAGTTATATCGGATGCCCATTTTTAAACTGGGTCTTTAAATTTGAGAGAATCTAATATTTTTCAATTTTTTATATGTTCAAAATATTAGTTCTGTGTCTGAGGACAACTGGCTAAGATTTTTTCCCACTCTGTGGGTTGGTTTTTCACTTTGTTGAAAACCACTTTGCATTTCGATGAAATGCCAGTTGTTGATTCTTTTATTTCTCATAAAGTTGGAGTTTTGTCATGAAGTCTTTGCCTACATCTATGTCTTCAAGAGCTTTATTTATTCTCTTTTTCAGATTTAATGTCTCTGTTTTACTATTTAGATCTTTGATCCATTTTGATTTTAGTTTAATACATGATGATAGTTTCAGTCTTTGGCATGTGGAAAGTCAGTTTATCCTACACCATTTATTAAGAAGCTTTTTTCCAATGAATATATTTGACTCCTTTATCAAAGATAAGATGGCTAAATTTGGTTGGATTTGTTTCTGTATCTTCTAATATGTTGCATTGATCCTCAGATCATTTTATTTTTGCCAGTCTCATGCTATTTATATCACAGTAGCTCTGTAATATAATTTCAAATCAGGGATTGCGATACTCCTTGCCTTGCCTTGTTGCCCAGAATTGCTTTTGCTAGGTTTCAAGTAAATTTTAGGATTGTTTGCTCTAATTCTGTGAGGTATGCTAATGGTATTATAATTGGATTTGTATTTAAATCTATATAACAATTGAAGTACGGCCATTTTCAACATATTGGTTCTTCTACAGAAGAATAAGGAATATCTTTCCGTTGTTTGATAGCCTCTTTGCTCTTCTTTTTTAGAGTACTGTAGTTTTCAGTATCAAGACCTTTTACTTCCTTTGTTAGATTGACTCTTAGGTATTTCAGTTTTTTGACAGTGTTGTGAGAGATGTTGTTTCACTATTTTCTCTATCACTGAGTTTTAAATTTGTGTACAGAAATGCTATTGATTTTTTAGTGTTGACTTTGTATTCAGCCACAATACTGAATTTAGTTGTCAAATCCAGAAGTCTTCTGGTGGTTTTGGGGGTGTTCCAGGTAAAATGCCATGTCTCCTACAATAATAATAATTTAACTTCTTCTTTTCCTCTCCCTATTCCTTTTAATCCTTTCTCTTCTCTAATTGCTCTGGCTAATGTTGTCATATGTATGTTGAATAGGGTGGTGACAGTAGATATCCTTATCTTTCCTGATTTCTCCTCTGCAGTATCATTTTGTTGGTCAGCCATTTCTTCTGAAACACTATTTCCTTATCTTCCATGATGGTACTTTGTCCTAACTTTCCTGTGTCCATTTATTTGGAGGCTGTTCTACTCTCTACATGTTTTTGCAAGTACCTACATTCAACTTCTTTCCTGCCTAATAACTACCCAAGTGACATTATGGATTCATATGCTGTCTATTCCTCAGTTGTTTTCAAAACTGTAGCTGCAATGCTCTTATTTGTTTCCCTCATGCACAACTTCTGATGAAATACAGATAAATGGATGCAATATCTAGTAGGCATCTCTAGATAGATCTGCTATAGACATTCTGTACTATTCTCAAAGTAATCTTACCTTCCAGCCTGTTCTCCAGCTTTTCTTAGCTCTGTTATAGCACTGCCATCCTTCCAGTCCACAGAAACTGAAACCCTGAAAGCACAGTGGGTCTTTTTGCTGTTTGCACCTTCCAATTTACTCGCATAAAAATCTGATATATGTATATAATTATTTTTCCTGAATTATAGCTTTTAATATAGTCTTATTATTCCCCATAAATTTATTACAAATTCCACCTATTTATTTTATTTGCCTCCATTCTTTATTATCTGGTTAACTCATATCTGCCAAAATATTATTTATAAAATTAATGAAACTATATTTCATTTGTCTCTACACTCCCAGTATTTATGGTATAATATCTAAAGATCTTACCAGCCATCTAAAGTTCACCAAGATCACACTGAAAGCTAATAATTCTCCAGCCCCATACTCTAACTCTTCCCAAAGCACATTTCTTTCTCATGATATGTCTTTTGTGTACTGTGCTTTATCTCACATTGTTCTTCCTACAGAAAATATATTTCCAAACATGTTCACTGGAAGAAAGCTAATCTCTTTAATAAATGGTGCTGGAAAAACTGGCTTTCCACATGCCAAAGACTAAAGGTAGACACATGTCTATCACCATGCACTAAGCTAAAGTCAAAATGGATAAAGATCTAAATATTAAAATAGAAACACTACATTTGCTGAAAGATAAAATAGGCAGAACCCTTGAAGACACAGGGGTAAGAAGATACTTCATGAGCAAAACCCAGACTGCAAAGGAAATATTACAAAGAATCAACCAGTGGGATCTCACCTTATTAAAAAGCTTTCATACAGCAAATAAAATCACAAACAGAGTGAAAAGACAATCTACAGAGAAGGAATAAATTATAACCAACTGTCCCTTAGACAGAGGACTTCTATCTGAACATATGAAGCATTGAAAAAAATCGAATGCTCCTCAAATTCTGAGAAAATATACACTTCTCAGATGAAAAAGTACAAGTGATAAATAAATACATTAAAAATGTTCAACATCACTGGTCATTCAAGAGATGCAAATTAAAACAACATTGAGATTCCATCTCACCCCAGGAAAAAAAAAAGGCGATCATCAAGGAATCTACTGATAACAAACACTGGCATGGATGTGGAGAAGAAGGAACTCTTCTCCACTGGGTGGGCATGTAGACTGGTGCAACCACTATGGAAATCAGAGTACAAAGTCCTCAGAAAACTAGGATTAGATGTCCCACTTGCCCCAGCTATTCTCCTTCTGGGTATCTTCCTAGAAGAATTAAAAACATCACACCACAGTGATATATGTGCACCCATGTTTATAGCAGCACAATTTATAATAGCTAAATCTTAGAAACAACCCAAACGCCCATCAACCAAGAAATTGATAAAAGAGATATGTCTTAATACATATAGTGGAATACTACTTGGTCATAAAGAAGAATAATCTCAAGACTTATATAGGTAAATAGATTCAACACAAGACCACACTCATAAGTGAAATAAATCAGACACGTGTAATCATCATATTGTCTCACTAGCGTGAGAACATGAATAAATAAATAAGATCCAAAATGTATAGTACATATGGTGAATTGGGAAGAAACTGTTCAAAAGAAAGGGCAAACTGTGATGGGGGAAAGGGCAAATAAGAAAAAGAAATAGAAAAAAAATCTATACACAAGATAATTAAGATAGTTATGCAACTAGTTTCCTGCAGTTCACTGAAAAGAAAGTTTTGTGCTAGTATTGTTTGCACAAGATACCATGCTATATCTTGTACTCTGAATTACTACTATGGAGACAACAATACTTGATGTATTGTTGTATCTCTCCTACTGACCTGTTTTGAAACCCTGTTTTATTATTTTTTTCTTAAAAATATATTTTTCCATAGTCTAACAGCTAAAATCCTATACTCAACCTTCAAAATCTACTTAACTTTAAAATTTGTGATTTGTTTCTTCCCTTTTGCTAGAATTAATATGTTCTGAACTCTGCTCCTATCTTATCTTGCTGCCTTAGAAATTAAAAATACAAAGTCTCTGCAATGAATAAATTTTAGCAGAGGGAAAATAAGATTTTTTGAAGTATGTTTCTGTCACTGTGTACTACCTTTATATATAACTATGTCACAGTAAAATGTCTAGTAATTTGAAGTCATTTCTGTATGAAAGGAAATAATAGAAATATCCAATGTGGAGAAATTCTAAAAGCTGATTGAAAACAGTGTGAATAATATAACATTAAATTGAAGCTCAAAGGAAAATATTAAAACTGAGGATAAGATTAAAGTGTGATGCCCACATTGGGAACTGAACCTATAAATCTTTTTTTAGGAGAAAAAACATAGAAATAAAAATAAAACAGTTTCAAAACAGGCTATCAGGAGAGTAATACATTAGTATATTGCATATTATTACCTTCACAGTAGATACTTAGAATCCAAGATATAGGCATGAAATATTGCCCAAACAATATTAAAATTGAAACAATCTTAAAATCAAAACATTACACCAGTATAAATAAATAAATTATATATCAGAAATGAAAAAAGGAATTTATAGAATAATTTATTCCTATGGTGGACTGACAACTGGTTATCAACTTATAACACCCAGCTGAACTGAACCAGAGTGGTTCTTGGTGTGGGAGGCCCATGTGAGGACTGTTGCCAGTGGCACAAGAGGAAGACCTGGAGGAGGGGGAGGACGAGGAGGAGGAGGAGGAGAACAAGAAGAACAAGAACAAGAAGAGGAAGGAGAGAGGCTGTTGTAAGCTGTTAGAAGCTGTAAGGAGCTGCTAGTTCTCTTGGAGGAGCTTGTCATGCTGGCTTCCCTGATGGACACAGTTGTTCTCATTATTTGAGGAGTCCAGGACCTTGTTGTTGCTTAGAATAGCTTCAGTTCAAGTCGGAGAGCTCTGGTCCTCACGTTGAACATCACTTCCTGGCTCCGGAGGAGAAGATGGTGCACTGCTCAGTCTCCTGGAGGAGCTTGTCATGCTGGCTTCCCTGATGGGAACTTGGCTTTCCTCATCATAGGAGGAGCTCGGGACCTCACTGCTGCTGAGGATGGCTGTGGTACTTTTGGGGATCTCTGTTGCTTACTTTGAGCATCACTTCCTGGCTCCAGTTCAGATTCCCCCAGCCTGCTAGCACAGATCCTTCATCCCACTGGCGCAGATTTTCTAGTTTCCACCTCTGACCTTTTGGCCCTTCCCAGCACAGATCCTTGAAAAAGGCCTGCATGAGACCGTGCTGTGAGCTCCAGACCTCCAGCTGGACTCATAGGAGGCATTACTACGGGTGCTGGGTCTTCAGTTGAATTCACGCAGGACACTACTATGGGATCCAGCTCTTCAGCTATATTCTTTGGTTTCAGTGCATGCACAGATTCCCTGCACTCTTTGTATATGATTTTTGAGTGACTATTATAAAATAATCTTATAAAATATGTGTCCTGTATTGTTTCTCCTTGCAAAACCCCAAGCCATGACACTTACATTGGAAAAGTTTGAAATCATTTACCTACCACCTAACTCATAAGTACAACAACATGGTTGTAGAATACACCTAAAGAAATTAAGAGAAAATGGACAGTAAGGGTGAAAGGAAAAAAGAAAAAAGAAACACATCCTAATGTTTGCTCTTTAAAAATGCTAATAAAATAAACAAAATCTAAAAAAATCAATCCAGGAAAAAGTAAATCACAATTAGCTATACATACTCTTTTTTTTTCTTTTGCGGTACTGGGGATTGAACTCAAGACCCTGCACCTGCTTGCTAGGCAAGCGCTTATTCCACTGAGCTATACCCCCAGCCCCAGCTATACATACTCTTAACACGTTTCTAAAATGATCAGTGATTCTCAAAGGGGAAGTTGATCGCGAGATGGAGCAGGGAAGAGAGAGGGGATGAAGATGGGGAACTGGGATGTGTTGCATACCTGCGCCAGCTGCACATGCAAGGTGAACAGCAGGTACTGCGCACATGTCCTAATAACTAAGATAAAAATAGAAAAACAAATAATCTTAAATAATCAAAGACAAAGCAGCAGCAGAAAACTCACACAGAAAACACTACTGCTGTCTTTCCGGCTGATTTCTACCAATGTTTCAAGAACGGATCATTCAAAACTTTCACACTCTCTTTCAGAAAACAGAAAACACAAAAGAATTGCTCACCTACTCATTGAACAAATTGACCACAAAACCATAAGAGGTTTCTACATGGAAGAAAAATCACAGATCAATCTCATTTATGAATTTAAGTAGAAAAGCCAAACCCACATGTTACATAAAGAATATAATAATTACATCATAACTAAGTTAAGTTTATGCTATTCACGCATGAATTGTTTACATGAGAAATACAAAATGAATCAATATTTTTCTTAATATAGATAAAAAATTGAATAAATTTCAACATTCAGGAAACCCTTTTGAATAAAGTGTTAAAGAAAATATCAGAAAACCAAAGTTGAAATGTTTTACCTGATAAATGTAATTTATAACTAAGGAATTATTTTTATTATAAACCATTGAGAAATATTATTTAATTTAGAAAACAAAACAAACAGAAAACTAAGAAAAGCTACATGATCATCTCTTGCATTTAATACTTTACCAAAGTGCTTAACCACTTCAGGAAGAAATGATAGTTTAGATTAGAAAGAAAAATAAAAATATAATGTACAGATGATGCTAGCATAAAACTTTCCAAAAACTTAAAAGGAGAACATTAAAATTATTTATAGTATTTAATCAACTGGCTCAATGTAGATAAATATATTTATAAAATAATTTTAATTACAATCTTCCTAGAAATATGTATCATGAAAGAGGTTTTAATCTTTACAGATTAAATTATAAACAATATTTACAAATGTTGAACCCTAAGTAGGTGACAGATATATGAAATTCATGCAAAAGAAAATAATATCTAAGGATATCTATTTTCTGAATTTGTCTATAATTTAAATATTTTAGAGTGAAAATTCCATTAAGGCTTTGCAAACAGTTTTAAATAAAAATTCTACAATCTATGTAGTAAAGTGAAATCTCAGGCATGGCTGTGACTCCTTAAAAAAGAAATAAAAGTGAGGGAACTTTATAACTTTCCTTATTAGATATTAAGACAAAATTGAGGTGCAGGTTAATATTAATTGATGACAACCCAGGAAAGCATAAATCAAGAGATTAGTGAACTCAGAAGCATAACTTCAAACTGCAAACTTAGCTGATGTTGTACCATTGCATTTAAAATTACTGAAAATGCAGTACCTTCACAGTAAATGATAGTGAGACAGGTGGATATGCATATTGAAAAGAAAGGAATTTAGATTCCTGTTTCACTCCATTCATAATTAACTTTTATTGCACTTATACAAGTGAAAAAAGCATTAAGCAAAGCTAGTCCCAGGAAACTATTTGTGGTACAAAAAGCTTAAAATTTAGAATAAGCAGACTTGTTCATATATTAGTCAAAGATATATGTACATAGAGTAAAATTAATTTTTATTTATTCTATGTATTGTAAATTAAAATTCTCAAGAGTATTTGCTTTGCAAGGCAGGAAGAAACACAAAGGAACCACATCACAATTGCTTATTAAGTAGTTCATATAAAGTATATATTCAATATATGCAAATTTTTACCTATCACATGAAAAATTAAAAATAAATGAAATAGATTATGCTGCCTTCAATTAGCTCTCTCTTTCTATTCCAGGATTTAAGCTCAATGTTTTTCTGATTTTGTTTGTTTGCTGTGCTGCTGCTGACTGAAGCTACAGCGCTGAGCAGTCCTTTTTTATTTTCATTTTGCAGCACGGTCTTGCTAAAGTGCCCAGTTTGGCCTTGAACTCGCCTCCACCAGCAAGGACTATGGGTTCATGAACCCATGCCTGGCTATTTTCTATTTTAAATGCAATTTTTTGTAGCATGCAAATAGAAGCATTAATATTTTTTAAATGGTAGCTTGAATTCTCACCTCAATTTTTCCTTAAATAATGTGGAATACATATCCTATAACTTTGAATTTTTTCTCATAGTTTATTTAAAATAAATATTAGTGTAAAAGTTTCAATTAATCTGTAAATGAGATATAGGAAGAAATAAATTTTAATGATTGAAGAGGGAGAATGTAGAATTAATTATTGAAGAGGCATAGAGTAGACTTTTCAGGCATTATAACTTCTATTCACTGACCCTGAGCAGCTTATCTCATCTCATCTTAATATTGCTTGTGAAAAGTATGAGAATAGATCGGATTTTTGGTGGCGGCAACGCCCGGCAGTCCCACATTTCGTGCGTATCGGGCGGGCCACGCAGAAGGCCCCAGACACTGGGAGCCAGAGACGCTCTGCGGGGGGAGGAAGTTTGGCTCCGTCCGAACGCCCTGGGAGCACAGCCAGCTCGGGCCCTCCCGCCTCCCGAGCCGGTGCAGCTTTCCGGCGACTCCCGACAGAGATCGGCTTTTTGGTGGCGGCGGCGCCCGGCAGTCCCACATTTTGCGCGTATCGGGCAGACCGCACAGAGAGCCCCAGACGCTGGGAGCCAGGCACGCTCCGCGCGGGGAGGAAATTTGGCTGGGTCCGAACGCCTTGGGAGCATAGCCAGCTCTGTCCCTCCCGCCTCCCGAGCCGGTGCGGCTTTCCGGCGACTCCCGACAGAGACCGGCTTTTTGGTGGCGGCGGTGCCCGGCAATCCCACATTTTGCGTGTATCGGGCAGGCCGCGCGGAAAGCCCCAAACGCTGGGAGCCAGGGACACTACGTGCAGGGAGGAAGTTTGGCTGGGTCCGAACACCCTGGGAGCGCAGCCAGCTCGGTCCCTCCCGCCTCCCGAGCCGGTGCAGCCTTCCGGCGACTCCCGACAGAGATCGGCTTGTTAGCGGCGGAGACGCCCAGCAGTCCCACGTTTCGCGCGTATCGGGCAGGCCGCGTGGAGGGCCCCAAACGCTGGGAGCCAGAGACGCTCCGCGCAGGGAGGAAGATTGGCTGGGTCCAAACGACCTGAGAACATAGACAGCTTGGTCGCTCCCGCCTCCCGAGCCGGTGCAGCTTTCCGGCGACTCCCGACAGAGATCGGCTTTTTGGCGGCGGCAACGCCCAGCAGTCCCACATTTCGCGTGCATCAGGCGGGCCGCACAGAAAGCCCCAAAGGATAGACTGGCACCTTGGAACCTTCCTGCCTGCAGGGACTCCAAAAACTGGTGAGATATCGGCGCTCGCGACCAGATCGCCGAGTGGGGGAGGAGATCCATCCCTATACCTGCAGGGAACCCTGGGAGGGCGGGGCAGCGGTCTTGCACACCTCACCCAGGTCACTAGGTAGGGAGTATGTGACCAATATCTGTACAGCCTTTTGGGCGGAGCACTCAGCGGAGAGCTTGGGGAACATTCCCCCAAGGAAGGGTCATTGGAGCAATCTCTGCAGCAGACCTTTGCCTGCTGAACTGACTGGGGAATCTACTGCTCAATATTTTGAATCAGATACCCAAAAAAGGGAAGACAGAAGAACAAATCTCAGCAGAAAGCTTAAGGGACATTCTCCCAAAGAGAAGGAATCATTGGAGCAGCCTTTGCAGCAGACCTCCGCCTGGTGAACTGCCTTTGGAATTTATAGCTCCACATTTTGAATCTGATACCAAAAAATGGGAAAACAGAGGAGCAAAACGCAGTCTCAAAACTCAACCCCACCCAGAACAAGTTTTGAAGATGAAGAAAAAAGGGAACCAGGAAGCCTCATAACTTCAAGATATGAAACGATGGCATCCGAAATTAAACAACGCCAACAGGCCATGAAAGAGCTTAAAGCAGAAATAACGAACATACCCACAATGATTTCTCAGATAAAAAACGAGATGAAAACAATGACGGAAGAAATGCTCCATTTACACAGACGAGAAATAGACAAAAGTCTAGAAGAAAATAGGAAACAAATAGAAACCTTACAAGAGCAATTCAGGAATGAATTACCAATAATGAAACAGATCCAAAGAGAATGCCAGGATTTGAAAACTAACGCTGAAAGCATGAAAAACCGTTTAAATGAAACTGAAGATAGAATTTCAGAACTTGAAGACAGCATGGCAGCTTATGAGCGTGAAAGGAAGAATCTCGTGATATCATCAAAGACACAAGAAAAATCAATCCAACAGCTGCAAGATGAGGCAAAACGTAACAACATTTGAATTATAGGAGTGTGTGAAACAGCAAGAGATCTCACAAATGATATAAAAGGAATATTTGATGAAATAACAGCAGAAAATTTCCCAAACAAGCTAAAACATACTAAAGATCAGTTAAGCGAAGCATATAGAACACCAATGATCCATAACCCAAAGAAAAACACACACAGGCATATAATAATCAAGATCCCAAATATCCAGCAAAAAAACACAATATTAAAAGCTGCCAGAGAAAGGAAACAGATCACCTATAAAGGAAAGCCCATCAGAATCACAGCAGATTTCTCAACGGAAACCATGAAAGCAAGAAGAGCTTGGAGCGAGATACTACAGATTCTAAGACAAAACAACTTCCAACCCAGACAGATGTACCCTGCAAAATTATCCCTCAAATTCAATGGAGAAATAAAATATTTCCACGACAAAGAACAACTGAAGAACTTCATGAGTGCCAAACCAGCATTGGAAAAAGCACTAAAAGATATTCTAGACAGAGAAAAAAGACA
Organism: Dinomys branickii; assembly: GCA_004027595.1. Taxonomy (NCBI): domain Eukaryota; kingdom Metazoa; phylum Chordata; class Mammalia; order Rodentia; family Dinomyidae; genus Dinomys; species Dinomys branickii. Next base: position 20,023 of record PVLD010027934.1, read on the forward strand.
CCACAATCCCAAGAACAGCTATAGAAATAACTCCCTAAATAGAACAAATAATTAAACA